>JAXGGA010007806.1:0-60402 GCA_038373865.1 Uloborus plumipes | reverse complement strand
GTTTAAATACTCGTTAAAAGCGATAATAACCCAGCAGCAATTATTAAGACACTGAATTTCAAAAGCCGCAGGGATTACTAATCGCTCTGAGCAGTGTCAGATTTATCAAACTTAATTGCTACAATTTTATTTTAAAGTAATAAGCATACGTTACATACTAAAGTATGTAACTTCGGTGGCCAATTAAAGCTACTTAAAGTCATTTCATTAGCTAAGTACCTTATACGTCTATTTTTAACAATATTTTATTTACGACATTAAATTCCGACGTAAGAATATAATACGGTGCAAAATTAAATTTATTGAATTTTTTGTAACCCATATTAGAATATATCATTTGAAGGATAGAGGCCTCCTTGGATCAGCGGTAGACTTCACAAATAACATTTGTTTTTTGTTTTTTTAAGTGAATTAATCCCTTTACTTGATGCTTTTTTGAATCTAAATTTCCAAAACAATTTGTTCTTTGCAGTAGAGCTACACTTTGAATGCACTTTAGTTTTCAGAAAACAATGGCTTTCATACAAAAATTGCAAATATTTCAGTGTCTCGTCATTTTTTATGTTTGGAATTTACATTATTTTTCTTTTATGAAAGTGAAATAAAACGGACAGTTATTTATTTCATTACTTAGTGGAACAACAATCAAAAGGTTCTTATCTTCCTTTTATGTCAAACCTATACCTTTGAATGTAAAACAGTGAATCCAAAAAATGTTTAATCAAATTCACCGTAAAAATTTGTTTTTTTTTTTCCTTAAAGACTTAGCAGACTACTTTTATTTTTTCATCGTACGATTTCCAGCAATAAATTCCATTCATAATTTTTCAAGCTAAGCCAAAAACCAATTCTTTTTTTTTCCTCAGAAGTGCAACGAAGCCAAACTGCTGATTACGCGAAGACTTTTTCAGTCATTTTCTGTTTACCGTCTTGCTAGACGTTCTTATCAAGGCAAAAAACAATAAAGAATACAATGATCTGCTCTTTTTTTCATCATCAATAGAATTTTTTTTTAATCTTTTTTACTTTATTCATAATTCCACATGTTTAGTTGTGCAGTGTTTCAAAACAGGCATCCGTCGCAGTTCTTATAAGTTCTCTTCACGAAAAGTTCTCTAAAGAGCAAACCTATTATACTAGACAGCAACTTAAGTTGACACTGAACGTCACTACGGGCGGAGTTAATAAGAGCTGACAAGCACTTAGCGATCTCCTCTAATTCGCTAAGTAGGCTGTGACGTTTTATCTAACTCATTTTTCATAGGCTAACGTCACGCTGACGTCACGGTGTTTTTGTCAAGAAACCTTTCAGTGTAGTATAGCAGGTATTTTATAATCGAGCCAAAAATAAATTAAAAAATTTATTTCCCACTCCTAACAATGCTCATAAAGTTTCTTACTCTTACGTCATTAATTTTATTATTCCTAATGCATCGAAAAATCTGATAACTCATTAAACTACATTTATAAATGACGAATTTTGGATTACAATCTACCCTAGACTTTGTTGGACACTGTAGATGGGTTTAAAGATTCAATTTCAATACAAAAATTTACCAAAAACTGAATTTAGAAGACTCTGAGAAACATTGAGTTAAAGATTCAATCACTGAATACAAAAAAAAAAATTGGAAAATGTATGTGATTATATTCATGTATGTTGATCATACGAATCTACATTTCACGTTAGATCTTCACCAATTTTGACAAGAAGCACTTTGATACCCAAGTATCTGTTTGACTAATATATTTTGCGTAAGTATCTACTCATAACTAATAACATTACTAATAACATTAGTAAATGCTTGTATTAAGTACAAAATCAGTCCTTATCAGAACTTTAACACCAAAATAGTTTGCCCTAGATAGACTGTACAAATACTATTTTTCATTTCTATACTACTACATGTTTATTGGAAGAGATACAATATGATGGCCCAAACTTTTAGAAACAGCTCTTTTCAGTCTGCATCAAAATAATGCGCTTGGAAATGAATTAAATGCATGGCTTCTGTGATTGTGCAAATTAAGTACTTAAATCATCTCACTCGGAAAATGTATTCAAATAGCTAATTTATTCTATACAATTCCATATCTCATCCAATTTGACGAATAACTTCTCCGAGGTATCTTCCAAGCCTAACACCTGAACCATTAGACTCACAATTATGTCGAGAAGTTCCCGTTTTCTTGAAGAATGAACTCGAATAACTTCATATGTGTACATAAATCTGGCACCACAAGTCATAATCATGCTCTTAAGTTTGGAACTAATGAGAACTCTTGTAACTTAATTATGCGAATTAGGGTCTCTAAATGAATTCATGAGTTTGCTACGGGATACAATCTGCATAAAATGCTCTTTTGGAGGCTTGGACGAAGTTCAAACTTGGCCTAAAGCAAGAGAAATGCTTTATGCCTCCATCTTTTGGAGATTTTTAAGTATGTTTGAGTGAATAAAGTTTCGCGGTAAACAAAATACGTTAGTTTCTGGCAGAAGTTCTACTTTCGAAATAGAATTTCATTCTTTTTGTAAATAACAGTGACATTCTCAATTGAAAGAATAATAAAAATAATATCATTTTATATACAGTATATTAACGGTTAATATAGATATATTTATGGAAAGAAAGGGGTTTGTATGTGTGTACCTACGCATGTTGGGTACATGTTTACTATACAAAGCAACACGACTTAACCCGTTACCACCCAGTGATCGATTTATAGATCACCTATTTTCAAACTCCTCACTCAAAGTTGTACCGCTTTATCATGTCATAGCCGTATTGGCTGAGTAACGTCTAAAAGCACAAATAGATCAAGTTAAAATTGGCAAAAATGTTTCAAAGGCAAAAAGCCTCTTTCTTCAGTGCCAAATAAGAAATGGAAAGAACTGAAGTACCGGGAGAGTTTAAATAGAAAAGGAGAAAAAGCTAGGCCAATCAGGTGTCAGCGTGTGCCGAGCCTGGACTTGGTGTTGCGTTGTGAGAAAATTTAAAAGCATGAAGTAAAATTGGCGAGATGTGTGGAACTGCAAAGGATTCGTTACAAGTATTACTGAAATTTTTTGGACATCCATTTGTAACGAATCCTTTGCAGTTTCACACATCCCGCCGATTTTACTTCATGCTTTTAAATTTTCTGACAACGCAACGCCAAATCCGTGCTCGGCACACGCTGACACCTGATTGGCCTAGCTTTTCCTCCTTTTCTATTTAAACTCTCCCGGTACTATGGTTCTTTCTAATTATACCCACAATTGCCCCTCTCATTGTAGACTCCTCAGCTATGACACTCTCAGCACCAAAAACAATCCCCTACCTAACCCCCAACTGATGTACGATAACCTGTTTCCCCCCTAATTTGTCTTCACTTACCGTACCCCTTGTGTTTTTGTGATGTCCGCCTTGGGTGATTAGCATTTTATTTATATAAAAAAAAAATAATTGAAAACTGGGTTATCCCAACAAAAAAAAATTATGTGTTTTTTCCTTTTTATTCTCTTATTATTTTCTTTTTCATGTGTGGCCCTGAAGACGTTCTTTTTTCTTTTTGAAAACGTTTCTTTTTTCTTTTTACTTTTTCCAATTATTATAAGTTCCAACAACATTTTCCACTCCAACCTGCTCACAAAGTCAGGAAAATGGGGCTCCGCCCTAGGCCTGGTTAATATCTTGTTAGTTAATGTTAGTTAGGTTCTTTCTATTTCTTGCTTGGCACTGAAGAAGGAGGCTTTATGCCTTTGAAACATGTTTGCCAATTTTAAATTGGTCTATTTGTGCTTTTTGACGTTGCTTTTTGGTTTTTACTCATTTGCGCACAAAGTGAACTGTTTTTAATCCTTATTAGCTGCTTTCCGATTGAACCAATTTCCAATAGGAAATCAGCTAATAAGAATATGAAGTGATAAAAAGGTGTAGTGTTAGTGAGAAGTCTGAAAAGAGGTGATCACTGGGTGGTAATGGGTTAAGATGGAAAATACGCTTAACTCACACTTATGTCATTCTCTGAGAAAGTTATGGCGCGCACTCTCATTTAAAAATTTAACTGCTCATTTCAAAAAACCAGTCAACGAACAAGTTTTAAAAACTCAAAACCCATTTTTACTCTTATTTTTTAAAAAATCTATAAATATTGCAACATTTTAAACTAAAATCTACGCCTATTTAGATGTATTTCTTTCAGTAAATGTTTTGTAGTCGCATATGAAATATTTAATGTGATACTATAAATGTTCTCTCAAAACTTGATATATTAACAGGTGACTAGTTTTTGAAATAAACCATTCAATCCTAATTAGCTCTAATTTTAATCCTATTTGAATTAAAAACATAAATAGCTTAACAAAAAGTTATGTCGAGCTTTCTCGTACTTTGTAGCAAATTAATGCTGTTAAAAAGCTACATGCCTACGCCGAGTGATGAAAGCATTCGCTTCGTATGCCTGAAGTAGTGGATTCAATTCCTATACGTGTTATGGGTGACATTTTTTCTCCCTTGTATAATAAATCTCTTTCGCGCTGTTTGGTTTGTAAATTAAATTATTGTACCGTGAAAAACAGTTACACGCTGTGAACTTTTTTGGAAATTCGTGAAACAATTAAAACGGTTAATGTTCATTTAAGCAGTATTTAACCCATTAATGCCTAGCGTCCCTTTGAGTTTTCAAAGTTATTTCCAGCTTCCCAGTTTATGTTAATTGCTAATTATATTTCTTCTGATAAAATGTCTTTTTAAATATTATATCGTAGGCAAAAAAAAAATCATAAAAATGTATGTACTCTCTGGGGTCTATCGTAACTTTTAAGGGACGATTTTTCTTTCCTTAATAAAAAAATTATTTTTCACATAATATTTTTTTTATTATTTTTCCTGTCCATTAAGCACTGTAACCAGTATACAAAGTATCTTTGGAAAAAAAATGTCAGGCATTAATGGGTTGAATTGGAAAACGCGGTTTTACCAATTGAACTGCCCAAAGTACTTGATTTTGCCAAAGAAACTGCAGTTGAAGAGCTCTGTAATTTTATAGCAACGTTTGCTGTATTTTCCCAATCATCCAAAGCTATAACTTAGAATGCGTTTCTTTACAAAAGTTTGCACATTACTGAATTTAATTTATTTCTTTATAGATACGTTGAATAAGAATTGCGTTTTCTTAAGTTTATTTATTATTGAAAATTTAGCGAAATTTTCAAGATTTTCAAAACTTTCAAAATTTTTACAATCTAAAAAGGAAACAATAGCTTTTGGGTTCCAATTTAGCATCCTATTTTCCTCTTGGATACTCAGTTTTGTAACTTTTAAATGTGACTTTTTTTCGACAATTCATCCTCCTGTCAGAATTAAAAATGTAAGAAAAAACTTTATTTTCTGGTAACTATGCATTCAAGAGCAGCACAGTACTTAATTTTTAAAATTATGGAGGAAACAGAACCACCCGAGAATAAAGTTGCTCCTTTAATGAGCTTTAAGAATCTGGGATTCGTTACCCGAAAAATGTATAATTCTAATTAATTTCTATCTAAAAAAAATTACTGAGAAATAACAAAACTTTTGAAATAAACTACGGTATCAATAGCAAAAAATTAATTATTTTAATTGGTTAGGCTCTTTTACACTCTATTTTGTTTCAGTTTTGACAAAAGAGCTTCGAATAGATTTTTTTAAAGATGAAGTACTTTGAGAAACAAATTTTTAAGGAATTTTTCTAATTAAAAATGCGGAGTATAAGAAACTAGTTTTTTCTTAATTAATAAGAATATATTTTGGTAGGTAAAAGATCGATTTTTACATTTCGTAGCTCCAAAAAATATTTTATGTATTTAACATTGTGCAGTACATTTCTCTTTCAAAGATTTTAAGACTGAAAATCTCAAGGCGAGAAGGAAACAGCTCTACTTTTTTAAATCTTTCAGAAATCGGACACAAAAAAAAACTTTTTTTTCTTTTTTTCCTTTTCAATTTTTTTTATGTTTCGTATTAAGGTAGATTTTTTTTTACCCCAAAATCAATCTTCATTATGTTTTTAAAAATTATAATGTCAGCTATGTGTAGTGAGTTGCTATGAAATGGTCCCTTTTATTGATTCAAAAACAAATGATAATTCAAAAGATATTTAGATTTTTACTAGCAATTCTAATCGCATTTGGTTCTGTTAAGAAAAGCATGCGAGTTTTGTGAGAATTTTTTTTTAAGATATGAACAAAAGAGCAGCATTTTTCTTCACTTTCTAAAGAAAGTTTGTTACAATATTTTTGATTAAATCCCTTATATAATATTAGTTGAAAAGACATTGCTCTTATAGTCGAGCCCGCTTAATGAGATAGCCATTTTGCCACGAAATAATCTTCTAATAAGCAGGGATATTCCATTATCCGGGATCAATATAATTCTTTATATCGGTTTGGTGCAATGAAAATTTAAAACATTAAGCGAGATATTCTTTTAACCGATATTCTAATAAGCGGGCTCAACTGTACAGAAGGAAAGATTGCATTTTTTTTCATATATTTCAATAAAAATAATATCGGTAAATTTAGTGATGTAGACTTTTTACACGAAAGGCTTCAATTATTTATTATAAACATTTTTTCAGACACGTTTTTAACCAGTAACCGGATGAAGCAGTAACCCGCTTCGTTCTGTGCCCAGTAGATCTTTACAGAGCTAATTGCATGTTTGATTTAACAATTAATAAAATGAAAGCTGAAGTGGCCACAGTACTCACTGCCAAAAGTCAAGCCCTAAAAGAAAATGTTGATTCCCAACAACCAACCTGAATTAGCAGCGTAAAGGTTCTGAAAAAAATAAAGTCTTTTTTTGTGAGGGACAGACAAAGGAGGCCTTCCATGGTCCTCAAATTTTTTATCGGCAACATTTTTACCAGATCATGCTGAGGGTTCCTTTGAAATTTTGTAAATCCAAAAAACTTACGTTTCAAAATGAGTTTCATATCACTTTACTCATTCTAAGCCATTTTCCGCTCGGGCCCTATTACTGTTGCACCCTCTACACTGCAGAAATGAACTGTTGTTTTTACAGTATAATACTGGCATCCAAGGTTCCAATTAAAAACTGTAAAATGCACAGTAATAAACTGTAAAATTTTACCGTTTCTTACTCTAAAGTTAGAAATTTTACAGTTTATTGCCTTAAAATTTATCTGTATTATACTGTAAAAACAACAGTATAATACTGGCAGCAGAAATTTCAGTTTAAAGCTGTAAAATGCACGGTAATAAACTAAAATTGGCAATTGTATAGTTTATTACCGTAAAATGAGCAATTTTACAGTTTATTACTCTAAAATTGGCTGTAGAATGCTGCAAAAACAGCATTCATTTTTTACAGTGTAGCCTCTCCCATGCGGATGCTATTGGCCCTTAAAAATTATTTGTGACGTACCACGAAAGTTATAAATCCGAAACTGATGGCGAAACTGCTACTGTCAAAGCACTTTTTTTTTTTAGGCTTTTTTTTTTTCGATTTTAGTGGGCTCAACGCAATCGCTAACATTTAATCCTTATAAAATATAACTTTTTAAACGTTTGATTCTGTTCACACAAAATTTGCGAAATATGCAGCTAAAAAAATCGTTGATAGTTTCGTTTTCACAAAAATTACGGCTCGCGAAAATAAATACCTTTACAGTATTTGCGACATAGCTTGAGTCAACGATATATTTACCTAATCGCATTTAACTTTTAGCAGTGAGTCTGCTTAACCCAATTAGTTTTTATTGAACCAACTAATTTTCAGTTAATTTTCAGAATCAACTAATACAAACCTAAAAGTAATAGCTGCTAATAAAAACATCCTTTAGGGAAAACCTATGGAGAATGCAAAATGAGTACCCCGAAATTATTATTCTATAGCTCCTAAACGATTTATATTAATAAATGATATTTCAACAAAACCTTAGTTTGTCTTTCGCATGAAAATTCATTTGGTAATTTACACAGAGCGATTAAATGAATTATTACGATATTACTTACTAATTAATATTAATGGCTGCCTTTCATATTTTAATAACATCAATTAAGGAAAAAGCTGAATTACACAGTTGTAACACATTTATGTGCTTGCTCTGTTTCAGAGCATCTATTCAAAGCTTCGAAATGAAATAAATAACTCCATCGGTATACATGGTCTAACGTTTGATGTTTCGAAGTTTGAGCTAAAATGATATTAAAATAGGTGTCTTTAGCCTGGGATTGGTCTAACATTTGGTGCAACTAAATATACAATTAAATTTTATTTCAATACTAGCTGCGTGGCCCGGCGTTGCACGGGCTGTAATGTAGTGAAGGCAGTTTGAGAAAACTACTCGCCACCAATGCGGCTCGCCTTTAAAGTAATGAGGAAAGTTCAAACAGTTTACTCGCCGTCAAGGCGGCTCGCCTTTAAAGTATCAAGGAAAAGTTTAATAAACTACTCCCCGCTAAAGCGACTCGCTAAAAAGCTTTCCTGCATCAAAGAATCAATCGAACTATTTGCACATGCTTCCTCAAAAATAAAGACGATGTCAAGTAGCGCATACTTAGCACTCTCCCTAAATAACAAATAAAATTCCTTTCCAAAAACAGTTATTTCCAAACCGCTTTTTTCCTGTAAAATTAATTGCAAAATTCTAAACGAAAAAGTTGTTTTAATATTTGGATCGCAGCCAAAAAAAGTCCCTTCTAAAAACAGCAATTGCAATTTTATTTAAAAACACATTTTCAAAATGGTACCAGAGAAAAAATATGTCATTAATAATTAGAATAAAAACAATTGTTAGAACTTTGGAATGACAATGGAAAAAAATAACACTCTTTCATTTTAAAAAGTTCAATTTAATTAACGTTTTAATTTAAAATCGCAACGGAAAGAAATAAATATCTTGGAGTTTTAAATAGTTCAATAATTTAATTAACGTTTTAATTAAAAATGGCAACGGTAAGAAAAAATGTCTTGGAAGTTTAATCCTTTATTAGGCTTAATCGCTTAAAATTTGACTACTTATTAATTGATATCTTCGCTAATTAAAATCGTATAATTATATAAATTGAAACTAATAAAGCCTGAAAAATTCCCTATCTATCGGTACCTGGTTCGACTTTCAGTTCATTGGCGTTCAGGAGAAATAAGTGTGACATAGATAGTTAGAAAGAAAGATAGAAAGAAAGAAGGAAAGATAGAAAGAAAGATAGAAAGAAAGATAGATACTCGGTTTTTAATATAAGTAGACTAGCTGCGTGGCCCGGCGTTGCACGGGCTGTAATGTAGTGAAGGCAGTTTGAGAAAACTACTCGCCACCAAGGCGGCTCGCCTTTAAAGTAATGAGAAAAGTTTAAACAGTTTACTCGCCGTCAAGGCGGCTCGCCTTTACAGTAGCGAGGAAAGTATCAATAAACTACTCGCCGCCAAGGCGGCTCGCCTTTACAGTACCAAGGAAAAGTTTAATAAACTACTCCCCGCTAAAGCGGCTCGCTAAAAAGCTTTCCTGCATCAAGGAATCAATCGAATTATTTGCACATGCTTCCTCAAAAATAAAGACGATGTCAAGTAGCGCATACTTAGCACTCTCCCTAAATAACAAATAAAATTCCTTTCCAAAAACAATTATTTCCAAACCGCAATTATTTCCTTCCTGTAAAATTAATTGCAAAATTCTAAACGAAAAAGTTCTTTTAATATTTGGATCGCAGCCAAAAAAAGTCCCTTCTAAAAACAGCAATTGCAATTTTATTTAAAAACACATTTTCAAAATGGTACCAGAGAAAAAATGTCATTAATAGGCAGGAATTCAAGTGTAACACGGACGATCGCAACTCACCAATGCAATCGCAAATTCCAAAGTTTGGATTCAAGTGAAACGAATTCACTTGAATTCGACTTACAGTAGCGGTTGCAATATGCGATCGCCTCGAAGCGACTGCAATGGTGTTTCACTTGAATTCGGCCCATAATTAGAATAAAAACAATTGTTAGAACTGTGTTATAACACGTATTCAAAATGACAATGGAAAAAAATAACTCTTTCATTTTAAAAAGTTCAATTTAATTAACGTTTTAATTTAAAATCGCAACGGAAAGAAATAAATATCTTGGAATTTTAAATAGTTCAATAATTTAATTAACGTTTTAATTCAAAATGGCAACGGTAGGAAATAAATATCTTGGAATTTTAAACAGTTCAATAATTTAATTAACGTTTTTCTTCAAATGGCAACGGTAAGAAATAAATGTCTTGGACGTTTAATCATTTATTAGGCTTAATCGCTTTAAACTTGACTACTTATTAATTGATATCTTCGCTAATTAAAATCGTATAATCATATAGATTGAAACTAATGAAGCCTGAAAAATTACCTATCTATCGGTACCTGGTTCGACTTTCAGTTCATTGGCGTTCAGGAGAAATAAGCGTGACATAGAAAGATAGAAAGATAGTTAGATACTCAGTTTTTAATATAAGTAGACTAGCTGCCAGGGCAGCTAGATTAGCTTCCTGCGGCATGCTGATGCATAACGTCCCCCCTCTCTAACTTTTACCTCATTCTGAAATTATATTATTTGATATAATTTAATGTTCATTCGATTTCAAGACATACCACGCACGTGGCCCGGCGTTGCACGGGCACTTCGTGCCCTGAAAGTAGTGAGAAAAAAATTTAAAGAAACTACTCCCCGCCAAGGCGGCTCGCTTACAGGCGCTTCACGCCTTTACTTTTTTCCTATATAAAAAAATCATTCGAATTATTGAGATGCTTCACGCCTTCAAGATGGTGAGGAAAGTTTCAGTAAGTTCAGGTCGCTCAAAGAAAAAAAGCAGACATAGATACTCAGTTTTTAATATAAGTAGATGGCTCTTCAACAAATAAATGTTTCAAAATATTACCAGTAGCTAGCGATAAAAATTCTACGTAAGTGGTCCGCTTATGAGTTTCGTGTTTGATTTAGTTAAGCCTTCATTCAAAATTCTCATTATCATTGTTATCACCGTTTCATAGCGACGACGGTTTGCAAGAATGGATTTCATATTTAATCATTTATTAGGCTTAATCGCTTTAAATTTGACTACTTATTAATTGATATCTTCGCTAATTAAAATCGTATAATTATATCAATTGAAACTAAAGAAGCTTGAAAAATTACCTATCTATCGGTACCTGGTTCGACTTTCAGTTCATTGGCGTTCAGGAGAAAGAAGCGTGACATAGAAAGATAGTTAGAAAGAAAGATAGTGAGAAAGATACTCAGTTTTTAATATAAGTAGACTAGCTGCCAGGGCAGCTAGATTAGCTTCCTGCGGCATGTTGATGCATAACGTCCCCCCTCTCTAACTTTTACCTCATTCTGAAGTTTTATTTGATATAATTTAATGTTCATTCGATTTCAAGACGTACCACGAACGTGGCCCGGCGTTGCACGGGCACTTCGTGCCCTGAAAGTAGTGAGGAAAATGTCAAACTACTCCCCGCCAAGGCGGCTCGCTAACAGGCGCTTCACGCCTTTACTTTTTTCCTGTATAAAAAAAATCATTCGAATTATTGAGATGCTTCGCGCCTTCAAGATGGTGAGGAAAGTTTCAGTAAGTTCAGCTCGCTCAAAGGAGAAAAAGCAGACATTGATACTCAGTTTTTAATATAAGTAGATGGCTCTTCAACAAATGAATGTTTCAAAATATTACAAGTAGCTAGCGATAAAAATACTATGGGCCGAATTCAAGTGAAACACCATTGCAATCGCTTCGAGGCGATCGCATATTGCAATCGTTATTGGAAGTCGAATTCAAGTGAATTCGTTTCACTTGAATCCACAAATTTGGGAATTTGCGATTGCATTGGTGAGTTGCGGTCGTCCGTGTTTCACTTGAATTCCTGCCTAAGTAAGTCGCCCGCTTATGAGTTTCGTGTTTGATTTAGTTAAGCCTTCATTCAAAATTCTCATTTTCATTTTTATTACTGTTTCATGGCATGGCAACCACGTTTTGCAATGCAAGAATTGATTTCATATTTAATCATTTATTAGGCTTAATCGCTTTAAACTTGACTACTTATTAATTGATATCTTCGCTAATTAAAATCGTATAATTATATGGATTGAAACTAATGAAGCTTGAAAAATTACCTATCTATCGGTACCTGGCTCGACTTTCAGTTCATTGGCGTTCAGGAGAAAGAAGCGTGACATAGAAAGATAGTTAGAAAGAAAGATAGTTAGAAAGAAAGATAGTTAGAAAGAAAGATAGTTAGAAAGAAAGATAGTTAGAAAGATACTCAGTTTTTAATATAAGTAGACTAGCTGCCAGGGCAGCTAGATTAGCTTCCTGCGGCATGCTGATGCATAACGTCCCCCCTCTCTAACTTTTACCTCATTCTGAAATTATATTAATTGATATAATTTAATGTTCATTCGATTTCAAGTCATACCACGCACGTGGCCCGGCGTTGCACGGGCACTTCGTGCCCTGAAAGTAGTGAGAAAAAAATTTAAAGAAACTACTCCCCGCCAAGGCGGCTCGCTTACAGGCGCTTCACGCCTTTACTTTTTTCCTATATAAAAAAATCATTCGAATTATTGAGATGCTTCACGTCTTCAAGATGGTGAGGAAAGTTTCAGTAAGTTCAGGTCGCTCAAAGAAAAAAAGCAGATATAGATACTCAGTTTTTAATATAAGTAGATGGCTCTTCAACAAATAAATGTTTCAAAATATTACCAGTAGCTAGCGATAAAAATTCTACGTAAGTGGTCCGCTTATGAGTTTCGTGTTTGATTTAGTTAAGCCTTCATTCAAAATTCTCATTATCATTGTTATCACCGTTTCATAGCAACGACGGTTTGCAAGAATGGATTTCATATTTAATCATTTATTAGGCTTAATCGCTTTAAATTTGACTACTTATTAATTGATATCTTCGCTAATTGAAATCGTATAATTATATCAATTGAAACTAAAGAAGCTTGAAAAATTACCTATCTATCGGTACCTGGTTCGACTTTCAGTTCATTGGCGTTCAGGAGAAAGAAGCGTGACATAGAAAGATAGAAAGATAGTTAGAAAGAAAGATAGTTAGAAAGAAAGATAGTGAGAAAGATACTCAGTTTTTAATATAAGTAGACTAGCTGCCAGGGCAGCTAGATTAGCTTCCTGCGGCATGTTGATGCATAAGTTCCCCCTCTCTAACTTTTACCTCATTCTGAAGTTATATTATTTGATATAATTTAATGTTCATTCGATTTCAAGACATACCACGCACGTGGCCCGGCGTTGCACGGGCACTTCGTGCCCTGAAAGTAGTGAGAAAAAAAATTAAAGAAACTACTCCCCGCTAACACGGCTCGCTTACAGGCGCTTCACGCCTTTACTTTTTTCCTATATAAAAAAAATCATTCGAATTATTGAGATGCTTCACGCCTTCAAGATGGTGAGGAAAGTTTCAGTAAGTTCAGCTCGCTCAAAGGAAAAAAGCAGACATAGACACTCAGTTTTTAATATAAGTAGATGGCTCTTCAACAAATAAATGTTTCAAAATATTACCAGTAGCTAGCGATAAAAATTCTACGTAAGTGGCCCGCTTAGGAGTTTCGTGTTTGATTTAGTTAAGCCTTCATTCAAAATTCTCATTATCATTGTTATTATACTGTTTCATAGCAACGACGGTTTGCAAGAATGGATTTCATATTTAATCATTTATTAGGCTTAATCGCTTTAAATTTGACTACTTATTAATTGATATCTTCGCTAATTAAAATTGTATAATTATATCAATTGAAACTAATGAAGCTTGAAAAATTACCTATCGATCGGTACCTGGTTCGACTTTCAGGTCATTTGCGTTCAGGAGAAAGAAGCGTGACATAGAAAGATAGTTGGAAAGAAAGATAGTTAGAAAGAAAGATAGTTAGAAAGAAAGATAGTTAGAAAGAAAGATAGTTAGAAAGATACTCAGTTTTTAATATAAGTAGACTAGCTGCCAGGGCAGCTAGATTAGCTTCCTGCGGCATGTTGATGCATAACGTCCCCCCTCTCTAACTTTTACCTCATTCTGAATTTATATTATTTGATATAATTTAATGTTCATTCGATTTCAAGACATACCACGCACGTGGCCCGGCGTTGCACGGGCACCTCGTGCCCTGAAAGTAGTGAGAAAAAAATTTAAAGAAACTACTCCCCGCCAAGGCGGCTCGCTTACAGGCGCTTCACGCCTTTACTTTTTTCCTATATAAAAAAAATCATTCGAATTATTGAGATGCTTCGCGCCTTCAAGATGGTGAGGAAAGTTTCAGTAAGTTCAGCTCGCTCAAAGGAGAAAAAGCAGACATTGATGCTCAGTTTTTAATATAAGTAGATGGCTCTTCAACAAATGAATGTTTCAAAATATTACAAGTAGCTAGCGATAAAAATACTATGTAAGGCAGGGATTCAAGTGAAACAGCACTGCGATCGCTTCGAATTGCAATCGCTACTGGAAGTGAATTACATTATCATCAACTTAACTTGGCATGACGTCACTACGGGTGGAGCCAATAAGAGCTCACAAGCAGTCGGCCATCTTCTCTTATTCGCCAAGTAGGCTGTGACGTTTTATCTAGCTCGTTTTTCATAGGCAAACGTCACGCTGACGTCACGATGTTTTTATCAAGAAAAGTTCTAATGTAATTCATTTCCAGTCGCGATTGTAATTTGCGATTGCCTGTTTCACTTGAATCCCTGCCTAAGTCGCCCGCTTATGAGTTTCGTGTTTGATTTAGTTAAGCCTTCATTCAAAATTCGCATTATCATTTTTATTACTGTTTCATGGCACCCACGTTTTGCAATGCAACAATGGCTTTCATATTTAATCATTTATTAGGCTTAATCGCTTTAAATTTGACTACTTATTAATTGATATCTTCGCTAATTAAAATCGTATAATTATATGAATTGAAACTAATGAAGCTTGAAAAATTACCTATCTATCGGTACCTGGCTCGACTTTCAGTTCATTGGCGTTCAGGAGAAAGAAGCGTGACATAGAAAGATAGTTAGAAAGAAAGATAGTTAGAAAGAAAGATAGTTAGAAAGAAAGATAGTTAGAAAGAAAGATAGTTAGAAAGATAGTTAGAAAGATACTCAATTTTTAATATAAGTAGATAAGAGAAACAATCCAAAGTAAATGCATCAAATAGAAAAATACTAAAGAAGTTTTCACATATTATTGTGATTAAGGGTTATTTCTTTCCCTTATAGAAACATAGCATAGCATAAAAGATCAAATCTAGTTCAGTAAATAATCACTAGCTGCCAGGGCAGCTAGATTAGCTTCCTGCGGCATGTTGATGCATAACGTCCCCCCTCTCTAACTTTTACCTCATTCTGAAGTTTTATTTGATATAATTTAATGTTCATTCGATTTCAAGACGTACCACGAACGTGGCCCGGCGTTGCACGGGCACTGCGTGCCCTGAAAGTAGTGAGGAAAATGTCAAGAAACTACTCCCCGCCAAGGCGGCTCGCTAACAGGCGCTTCACGCCTTTACTTTTTTCCTGTATAAAAAAAATCATTCGAATTATTGAGATGCTTCGCGCCTTCAAGATGGTGAGGAAAGTTTCGGTAAGTTCAGCTCAGGCGCGGATCCAGAGTGGGGTCATGGGGATCATGCCCCCCCCCCCCTTAACCGACCAAATATAGCAAAAAATTGCATTTTTGGGACTTATTTTACGAAAAAACTGCCAAACCACCCCATTTTTGCACAAAAATTGCACTTTGACCCCCCCTTTCCGAAAATGACCCCCTCCTTAACCAGAAGCTGGATCCGCCCTTGGTTCAGCTCGCTCAAAGGAGAAAAAGCAGACATTGATACTCAGTTTTTTATATAAGTAGATGGCTCTTCAACAAATGAATGTTTCAAAATATTACAAGTAGCTAGCGATAAAAATACTATGTAAGTCGCCCGCTTATGAGTTTCGTGTTTGATTTAGTTAAGCCTTCATTCAAAATTCTCATTTTCATTTTTATTATTGTTTCATGGCATGGCAACCACGTTTTGCAATGCAAGAATGGATTTCATATTTAATCATTTATTAGGCTTAATCGCTTTAAACTTGACTACTTATTAATTGATATCTTCGCTAATTAAAATCGTACTAGCTGCGTAGCCCGGCGTTGCACGGGCTGTAATGTAGTGAAGGCAGTTTGAGAAAACTACTCACCACCAAGGCGGCTCGCCTTTAAATAAATGAGGAAAGTTTAAACAGTTTACTCGCCGTCAAGGCGGCTCGCCTTTAAAGTACCAAGGAAAAGTTTAATAAACTACTCCCCGCTAAAGCGGCTCGCTAAAAAGCTTTCCTGCATCAAAGAATCAATCGAATTATTTGCACATACTTCCTCAAAAATAAAGACGATGTCAAGTAGCGCATACTTAGCACTCTCCCTAAATAACAAATAAAATTCCTTTCCAAAAACAATTATTTCCAAACCGCTTTCTTCCTGTAAAATTAATTGCAAAATTCTAAACGAAAAAGTTCTTTTAATATTTGGATCGCAGCCAGAAAAAGTCCATTCTAAAAACAGCAATTGCAATTTTATTTAAAAACACATTTTCAAAATGGTACCAGAGAAAAAATATGTCATTAATAATTAGAATAAAAACAATTGTTAGAACTTTGTTATAACACGTATTCAAAATGACAATGGAAAAAAATAACACTCTTTCATTTTAAAAAGTTCAAATTAATTAACGTTTCAATTTAGGGCCGAATTCAAGTGACACACCATTGCAATCGCTTCGAGGCGTTTGCATATTGCAACCGCTACTGTAAGTCGAATTCAAGTGAATTCGTTTCACTTGAATCCAAATTTTGGAATTTGCGATTGCATTGGTGAGTTGCGTTCGTCCGTGTTTCACTTGAATCCCTGCCTTAAAATCGCAACGGAAAGAAATAAATATCTTGGAGCTTTAAATAGTTCAATACTTTAATTAATGTTTTAATTCAAAATGGCAACGGTAAGAAAAAATGTCTTGGAAGTTTAATCATTTATTAGGCTTAATCGCTTTAAATTTGACTACTTATTAATTGATATCTTCGCTAATTAAAATCGTATAATTATATAGATTGAAACTAATGAAGCTTGAAAAATTACCTATCTATCGGTACCTGGTTCGACTTTCAGGTCATTGGCGTTCAGGAGAAAGAAGCGTGACATAGAAAGAAAGATAGTTAGAAAGATACTCAGTTTTTAATATAAGTAGATAATTATATAGATTGAAACTAATGAAGCTTGAAAAATTACCTATCTATCGGTACCTGGTTCGACTTTCAGTTCATTGGCGTTCAGGAGAAAGAAGCGTGACATAGAAAGATAGTTAGAAAGAAAGATAGTTAGAAAGAAAGATAGTTAGAAAGAAAGATAGTTAGAAAGAAAGATAGTTAGAAAGATACTCAGTTTTTAATATAAGTAGATTGACTGCTCCAGCAGCTTCAGATTTCTTAGTTTATTCAATAGTAGGAGGACGGTACTCAGAGGCGTAAATAATCTTCTTTATTCGCAATGCAATATAATTAAATTATCTTTTATGAATGTGATACGTAATAGAAAATTAACATCAATTGTGGTTTTAAGCTGACTTAAATGTCCTCGGGGCACATTTTCAAACACTTAAAAGCTTCCAATTGGTTACGCAAAAACTCTTCAGTTTTTCATTACACAAAATTGTATTTTCTCAACAGAATGCACAATAAGCGGAAATTTTAATTTCCTAACATAGTACTGGTTTTTATTTGTTTTTTTTAAATAATATTTCTTATGATAAGAGTACCCGACAAAAAATTTCTTGTCTATCACTGCAACTTAAAAAAAAACTGGCACCAATTTTGTTGAGATTTGTCAATTTCTATCAAGCGCTCGTCTAGCTTTTTGATTCGTTCGAAATAAATAAATATAATCTTTGATTCCTTGTGAAATTCTCACTCATATTTTGGATATTTACACGTACTTTCAGAATAAAACTAGAAAATATTAATGATTGAAAATTTTAAATCTTTACAAGCGAACATACTACTTTGTGTGTAAAATATCATTTCACCTGGTGCCCGATTAGATCCTGTCCATGATTTCTTTTTAAACTAAATATGTTTCGTTTAATTTTGAAAAATCTGAAAAAATCGTAATATTAGTCTTTATGGAAAAATTCGAAGTCCATTAAAATTCTTCCAGTAGCCTCGGAATTTTCTGTTACTTTCACATAAATATTTGCAAAACCTATTTTTCATTTTGTCTACAAAAGAAAAACAAAAAAACATTTATTTCAGAATATATTTACGTTGTTGCATACACTTAACAAAAGCAACTATATTTTGTTTAAAGGCATTACTAGTAAATCTGTTGGTAGTTTAATGATTAAATCAGGCCCATCATTTCACATTTTCCAAGGGGGAGGTCAAAGGGAGCAAATCCATTGCAAATTTCATCGGAAAAAGCAAAAATCACACCCACTTCTATATGAGTGTATTAATTTCTCAAAACCTGACGGGGGGGATATCCCCCCTACCGACTCCCCTAAATGATGGGATTGGCTTAAATTGACGTAATTAAACAATAAACAGCACCATCTATGAAATTAATTTTTTTGAGAGTTATTCACACATTTGCAAAAAACAAAAGATTGCATAAAATAAGTAATGAAACTTTTAATTTTATTGCACGAAAGATATAATTTAACGCCGAGAAAAATTAAAGCCCAACTCCGGGAATTTCTTATCAAGCTCAATGAAAAGGAAAATATATTGACCGCGATTTCCTCTATCGCAGAGCTCTATTATTTATTTTTTTGGGCACCAGATGGCTCGCAAATAAATATCGTACTTATTCTTGAATGGAATGATTAAATTTTTAATCAATCGTGAGCACTTTGGTTTTATTGGGTTCTTAAAAATCAGCGATAGATGACTACTCATTTTCTTTTAAAGTTTTCTGCAGTTGGTTTCGAGAGAAAGGAATTTAATATTAAGAAAAAAGTATTATTCGATGTATTAGTATTTAATTTAGTGACGAAATTTTTCTGCGTTATTCGTTAAAGCCTGTTATAAGACCAGGGATTAATTGTCAATTTCCGTTTTTCGGAAATAATTTCTGGAATAATCTTTAATATAATCTATGTAATAAGTCAATAAAGTAATTATTTCTGTTAACTCTTTCCTATAGCTATTTTATTATTTTTTGATATTAAAAATTGAACCTCCTATAGTCGAAGAGGCTATTTACTTTCTTTGTGCAAGTTGACGCAGAAGTGTTCCTCATGTTGTAGTAACATGAGTTTAGATAACTGTTTTATTAACATTTATTGAGAAAGTAAAAAGTGTGATTCAATGATAACCTTGAGGCACATTTTATGATTGTAAATAACAAAGGACATTATATTTTTCATTTAAAAACCATTGTAAACTTATTATGAATGCGATGTAACCTCGGCGGTTATGTAACCCACACACTGTTAAAAAAATGAATGTTGTTTTTACAGTATAATACAGCTATTTTTTGGTAATAAACTGTAAAAGTTGCTACTTTTACAGTAATAAACTAAAATTGGTAATTTTACTGTAATAAACTGTAAAATTACTAATTTAACAGTTTATTACCATGTATTTTACAGTTTAAGGCTACAGTGGACAAATAAAATTGATTTTTTTCAATAATTGATTTATACGTCTAAAACTTTGTGTGCTTGTATCATTGTATATTTACTACATCAAAAAGCATAAAAAACACAAATTAGTGCAAAAACAATGAATACTTTTTTTTTTCAAATTTCAAATTTAAGTATTTTTTTAACAAAATTTCAAAATGTTCCAGGCGTCGCAATTTTTTTTCAAACTTTGAATTTCCACTTAATTTTCAATCATTAGGCATGATGGCACAAAACAATGCATTAAAAACAATGTTTTATGAAACAGTTTATAAAAGATGGTTGAAAATAAAAATTTTCAGTTGAAAAAATCATATAAATTTTCATTTTCAGCCATCTTTTATAAACTGCCACATAAAACATTGTTTTTAATGCATTGTTTTGTGCCATCATGCCTAATGATTGGAAATTAAGTGGAAATTCAAAGTTCGAAAAAAAATTGCGACGCCTGGAACATTTTGAAATTTTGTTAAAAAAATACTTAAATTTGAAATTTGAAAAAAAAGTATTCATTGTTTTTGCACTAATTTGTGTTTTTTACGCTATTAGATGTAGTAAATATACAATAATACAAGCACACAAAGTTTTAGACTTATAAATCAATAATTGAAAATATCCAATTTTATTTGTCCACTGTAGCCTTAAACTGAAACCTCTGCTGCCAGTATTATACTGTAGTTTTTATAGTATAATATAGTTATATTTTACTGCAATAACCCGTAACATTTTTACTTTTACAGTAAGGAACTGTAAAATTACTAGTTTTACAGTTTATTACTGTGCATTTTACTGCTTTAAATTGGAACCTCGGCTGCCAGTATTATACTGTAAAAAACAACAGTGAGTTTTTTACAGTGCATATGACAGCAATCAACTTTTACAGTCCTTCTTATAAGGTTCTTTTACTGTTTAATCAGAGAAACCACGTCCGTCATTTAGGGGGGACAGGGGGGGGGTCAATTGCTCCCTCGCTGGCTTTGAGAAATCAATCTATGTACATATAAGTGGGTGTGGTTTTTGCTGTTTTCCGATGAAATTGCATTGTGTTTTCCCCCTTTGCTCCCCCTCCCCCCCGGAGAAACTTGAAATGACGTCCCTGAGGGAAACCTTCCAGACAATGGAGAAGTCATCCCAAATAGCATCAACTCATTGGATTTTGCTCGGCCGATCAACAAACTCCTCGTAAACTGATCCTGTAACGCACGATGACGTCGTTCCGATCAGTATCCAAGCACGGTTTTCGATGAGATACTTTTCATCGGAAAGCGATATCCTTCCGATCAACTTTCCCGATGAAAATAAGATGAGCTATATTCCATCGGAAAACGATATCCTTCCGATCAAGTTTCCCGATGAAATTCCTCGGCACGGGACTGTTCTGCTCGTAAATTGCTCCAAATCTCATCGTATTCTCATCGGATTTTGCTGCTCGGATTCTGCTCGGCCGATGAGACATATTGGATCATCGGCCGATGAGAATTTCATCGGGTTTCGATGAATGGCCGATCATCGGCCGATGAGATGATGCTGCTAGGGATTATTTGTATTAAAGTTCCAAAAAGTACTAACTTAGACCACACGCTAAAAATTGCCACACTTACCTTTATATTTACTTTAAAATCGTAATTATTGGTGGAATTTTGTAGAAAGTTATTGTACGTTATTAGAAACACATCCTCTGCACATCACTACTTCTAATTCAGGGCCGTAACCAGACCTTAGTTTCGAGGAGGGTTTTACCAAACCTATTTCTCATGAAATCTATAAAGTCAATAAAATTTGATTTCATGTTCTATATTCTGTTGGTTTTTGTTACAGTAGATGTTAAAAGGATATTAATATGAAAAATGTTTTAAAAAATTAACTCATCTTTTCAATGAAGAAAAAAAATCAGGCTAAAATCATCAAATATGAAGAATTTTGTTTTGTTTTTTTTATTATTTTTTTTTAATTTATTATTATTTTTTTTAGTGGTGATAAAAATTCGAAGTGAAAGGTGTATTGTTAAGAAATTATGGTTGCAATAACTACAATAGAAATAAATGCTGCAGAAAAAACACTTAATTAGTGATAATTTCATTGTTCAAATTCAGTTGTAAAGTAAAAAAGAAAATTAAAATAAAATAAAAATAATAATTTTTTCACTGAGAAACTATGAAAAGCATTTTTGTACTAGTTTTGAAAAATTTCAGAGGGGGACCCTAAAAACCCACCCCTTTGGTACGGCCCTGCTCTGATTATCAGTGCACTGTGTGGGTGTAATTATGAAAACTGATAACTGCCCATGTAGCACAAAAAACGTTTAAACGTTTTATAAACGTTTTTAATCCTTTGTCACAACGTTAATAACCATTTTACAACCTTTAAAAAACAAAGTCTGCTACTTGGGTGGGGCATTTGACCTGGTGAGGTGTGCATGCCTGAATTATTCTTTATCATAAAAACAAAATTAAATGAAGAAAAATAGACACCTTAGTGCAATAATTGCAAATTATAATTCCAACGTTCATGAGGCACTAATACGCAAGGATACTGCAGACACGTGTTTCGGCGTTGCAAGGAACGCCTTTTTCAGTGCGAAAAATTGGGAGCTTATGGATGCACAGACTTCCGTGCATCCATAAGCTACCAATTTTTAAAAAGCCACCAACGCCGAAGCCCTCCATTAAGCCCCTAACGTCGGAACACGTGTCCGCAGTATCCCTGCGTATTAATACCTCATGAACATTGGAATTATAATTTGCAAAATCAAATGTCTAAAAATCCTCATTCGAGAAAATATTGCTGCAGTCCCTCGTCCACAAATTGGAATTATTTCCTGAATTTAAACTCAAGCGAAACGAGGAAAATTCCTCGAATGTCTCAGTAAACAACTCTTATCGTTTCCTTTATTCATTCTAAATTAATCAGAGATGTTTACAGATCAAAGCACACAAATTCCATTAGGTCCTTCGCTAAAAACATTTCTTTTGGTTCACTGCATTTTGTGATGAACTTTAAATTCAAACAAGTCTCTCAATTATTGTTCCTAATTAAACGAATGGAGAAACAAACAGTTGTATTTCTGCAGAAAAGAGTTGTTATATCATTAAGATGAAGTGCAGTTCAAAATTATGTTCATTATTTAAATATTAACTCTGAGTCGTTGATTTAATTTGAAGCCTGGTGTAATGAGAATTGCGAATTGTATGGATAATGGAAAAATAGTATCGTAAATTTATATGCTTTAACTTTTTTATGTTTATATAATATTTATTTAATTAGGTATTTATTAACCACGTAAACTAGAACATAATTTAAATGAAAAATGATCAAATAAGCTTTGTGCTAAAATATAATTGAAGTTAAAAGTCAACGTAAATAAAGCACAAATTTGGTAGACAGTACAGCGAATAGCTATTTCAAGGCTACAATGGAGCCCCTTCCACAGTGCAAAAAGCTCAGCACGCAACATGAAAGCTGTGAGAGAACTGAGTAGATACATAAACATAAAAGATAAATATACATAAAAGATAAATACGAGGGATATTCAGAGAGTAAGTTACGTTTTGGTCTAGCGTCACAATTAGCGTGGCTATCGCGCAAATCTTGGTGTGTGGGTGTGCAGCAACTTAGTAGGCTAAAGCTAGTAGACTAAAGTAGGCTAAAGCTTAGTAGTTCTAAGCCGTGCAAGTTAGAAGGTTGTAGTGTCTCGCGTTCGGTTGTTACAGGCTTTTGGAATGAGCGCCGCCATTGAAAATCCTGCCAGTTGTGAGGTGAGGTCAGTAATAAGGTTTTTATGAGCAAAAAAACTTAAATCCATAGAAATTTATCGGCAACTGTGTGAAGTTTACGGAAACAACGTGATCAGTGAAGGTGGCGTTCGCCAATGGTGCATACGTTTCAAGAATGGACGAAGTAATGTTCACGATGAAGAGAAGAATGGGCGGCCAAGCATTGTGACCGATGAACTGGTTCCTCATCCGCCGTACAGCCCATATCTTGCACCAAGTAACTTTCACTTGTTTCCAAAGATGAAGACATGGCTTGGAACGCAGTGTTTTGATGACAACGACGATCTCCGAGCGGGCGTGACTGACTGGCTCAATACTCAAGCGAGGATTTCTATGAGGAAGGAATTTCGGAGCTTGTTCATCACTACGATAAATGTCTCAATTTGTTTGGCGACTATGTAGAAAAATAGTATTTTAGTTGCTCTTTCACATGAATATAATAGAAACAGTTTCCTGTGCTTAGTATTTTCTTAATTCCAAAACGCAATCTACTTTCTGAATAGCCCTCGTATAAAACACTGCGTTAATAGACCGATTGTGCTATAGTTGGAAGTTGAGCCTAGAGTTTATGTGGGTCATAAGATTTTGACAATGCAAGAAGCATATTAATGTATTCGATCAAGTAAAAAACAAGCTTGATTTTAAATTAGGATTCTGAAAATTTTTCATTACAAAAACATTTAGTTTTTCACTTTACCCCATATTTTTTTTAATGAAAATTTTCCACATTTTTTTGAAACTACAAAAAAACTGCCAAAGATGGAAAATATTTTTTCAACGAAAGTTGTATCCCAAAATACATTATTCCTCCTTTAATGTAGAATAAGTTTTACAACAAATTTCCCATTTGTTTCTTTTGAAGCAGGTAAGTAAACTTAACTATTTCACTTTGCCCCACATTCTCCTACATTGAAACCTTTTGGTGCAACTATCCGAATCAGTGTTATTATACACTTATATCTAATGTGGGGAATATCCCCTGTTGGGTCTTAAGGAGGTCAAATAACCCGTTGATCAAGTGGGAAATACAATCTTTTTCTCAAGGGTATTTGCCCCGCCCTATAATGTTCAAACAGAAATCCCATATGACTGCAATCAACATAAACAGCCTTTCTTATTAGGTTCTCTTACTGTTTAATCAGAAAAATCAACTGGACAATGAAACGGTCATTGTTTATATTAAAATTAATAAAACTGCTATTTTAGCTTACATGCAAAAATGGTTACACTTCTCTCTTTAGGTTGCCTTTAAAACTGTAGTTATTGCCAGAAATCTGTAAAAAATAACTGTACGTTATTCCAGACGCTTCTATGCAAACTACTACTTGTGCTCTGGGTGGGTGTAATTATAAAAAATAATAACTTCTGCGCAATAATACATTTAACCCAGCGGGGCACGTAAGCTTGAATTACACATATGAGCCTGGAACAAGAAATTGCAAATTTCTAGAAAATAGCTCTCATAAGTATTACACTGTAAAAAATGTTTTTTTTTACAGTACAATGTAGCCAATTTTATAGTAATAAACTGTAAAATTGCTAATTTTACTGTATTACCGTGCATTTTACAATTTTAAACTGGAACCTTTGCTGCCAGTATTATACAGTTGTTTTTACGGTATAATACAGCTAAATTTTACAGCAATAAACTGTAAAATTGCTTACTTTACAGTAAGGAAATGAAATTGCTAGTTTTATAGTTTATTACTGTGCATTTTACAGTTTGAAATTGGAACCTCGGCTGCCAGAATTATACTGTAAAAACAACAGTTAATTTTTTGCAGTGTATTTTTCGTTCCTTAAAGTGTGAATAAATTTTTCTGGTGCAATCTGTATATGAAAGAGAAGAATTAATATGATGAAAAGTAAAATAACAATACTGCCGTGCTAATCACAAAAGTCGTATCTGCACTTTTTAATAAAATTGAGTTATCGCCACCAGGTGTCTCTTTGTGACGTATTTTACCTGAATACAATATTATATGGTCATTTGAGAACGGGAAATATTTTTAAAAAAATTCTGAAAAAGTTTCATCTGAATCAAATAAATGGTGGCGCAAAACTTTGAAGAGTAATATAACAGTTTGAGCTTGACTTCAGATACCATTTTTGCGCTTAGCACGGCAGAATGAATTATTATTTACGCCTTGATAGTCTGTAACAAACATTCTTATCTCTAATCTAAATTTTAAAAGGTTGATTAAGTTTTAACTGTGCAAAAACAAATCATATTTTATTTTTTAGTGTCTCCGCCTCGCTTTGTTGTTTCTTCTGATTGTTCACATTGAAATTCTACTCAGTGATTTTCTTTCCACTGTTTTAGAAAATTCGATTTTGTTTAAAAGAAAGAAGGAAAACAATCGAAGGGAGAAACTCATCCGAAATTTAACGTAGAAGGTTTTTCCCCCGGTCTCTCTTTTGTTTGATTTGATTTGTTTTTAATTTTATTTAATTAGGTTTGTTTCCTTTATTTTTGAAATTGCTCTTTTTTCAAACTTTTAGATGAAAACATAACAAAAAAAATGAATAATTGAAATGTAACTTTAAAAGGCACTAATAGAACAATTTTTGATTTATAAGTAAAGTGTCATAAAGCAATCAATGCCGTTAAGCTGTAAGTATTATTGAGTTCATGTAAAAAAATTCTGTGGAAGTTCCGACCAGAGTGAAGTTTAACTAACTTATGTGAATCTCGTAACACATGGAGCAGCCGAAGTTAAAAATAAACAATTTTTTAATATTTTCATTTACAGTGAAAATAATATGAAATTAAAATAATTAGCTCTTCTTAACATAAATAGCTCTTTATGGATTAAGGCACTTTTCTCCTCATGTAGCAAAAAACTGTACCCTTTGAAGGCGTAAAAACAAAATGAAGTTCAGAAAGAACGAAATAAAAAATGACTTTGAAGGAAGAGTGTCACATTTCACATTCCACTGATTGTTTTAACGTACCTGTACAGTACACTGCATAGAAATTATTTTTAAGGGCCTAAAGAGCAATTTCCTACGTACTTCTTTTAGACAATTGATTTGCTTACAGCAACTAATTCGTAGAACCCAATACGTCAGTCACACACCATGATTCTAAACGAACAACTAAAAAACTTAAGCATAATTCTTTTGCACATCGTCAAACAAAATTAGTGAAAGCACTCTACAGGGTGCCCAGAAATAACTGACGGCAAAATTTATTTGTGCATAATTCAAATTCAAGATGTTTTTACTGTTGGCAACACTTAATAGATTCAGTTTAATTCTGTGAGCAATAGTGCAGACTACTCTTTGCATTACAATCCGTTTAATTCTTTGCATTATCAAGATTGATTGTAAACGCCGTTTAATTCTCGAATTGCATTTAAAAGGTAAGTGGAATTGTGATTTAAAAAAAATTGAATTATTTAAATGTGTCAAAGAGATAAATTGAAAGAACTTTAAAATTGTTTAAAGAAACAGGTAGTGTTGAAGTAAGGAATAGTGGTGGAAAAAGCGAAGTGTACGAATAAAAAAAGTAATAAAATGTGCCCGTGAAAGATGTGCCTCTGTAGGTGCGTGCAGCTGCAAAAGCCTTTTCAAAAAGATTGCCATCTGTGGTTGCAGTTAAGGGAGCGAGAATAGAAACCATTACTTAAACATTGATTAACAATGATGTTACCTTCATTTAACATTTACTTTATCATCATAGAAAAAAATGTTTTACAGTAATATTTTTTTTTTTTGAACTGTCAGTTATTTGTGGGCACCCTGTATATAATAGACGCAGAAGTTATTATTCCCTGGATTACGAGAGCTGGCGGCTCAGAGTAAAATTAATTTCCCACTGTCCGCACTTTTTCCCTGATGGTTGTCATAGTTACGGGGCACTATAGACTTTTCCCTCACTTAATTTTTGCAACAATGGTTAAATGCAAACGGTGACAATTGCTTTACGCGTAAACTATTATTGTATTAAAAAATCAACGTTAATAAAGCACAACTTTTTCTTAGAAATTTTTGCTTTATTAGATTTGTCGGAAAACGTTGAGAAATAACTGAGACATGAGGATACAAATAAAAGCGTAAGCCTAATTCGCTAAGCATAAAATAAATGAAATGCCTCAACAGCAGTGCATAAAAAAGAGTGGAGCTGTTTTCCTTCGTACGGTTTCCATGGAGACGACGCAAAATTTCTGAGCTTGATACGCCTATTTTAAAGTAACTGAGTATAATAACTTCTACATTCTGTAACTTGAATAAAAGGTGAAACTTTCGTTTTCTTTGAACCAACTAAAACTGAAAAAAACTCTTATTAGCTATAAACATTAATATTTCTTTATCTCTAAACATCAAACATCTTAATTTCCTATCTCTTTAGATTTCAGGAATATGTTATTTATACGAATATAATAGCAATTCATTAAAACTGTTGAACTTCACATAGTTTGGCAGAAAATTTTGTCATTAGCGACCCTTTAAGGCGTGGCGGGGGATTTCCCATCAGTTTGAAAATGAGTTACTTCATTGATCGCTGCCAAGAACCGCCCAACTAGTATTCTACAGAAGTATTTTACAGCAGTAATTATATTTAATGGAATCGGAACAAATTTTGAACATTGCAATGAAATACATTGTGCTATGTGAATAAATTCTGATGAGGCATATTGCTCCTCAATTAAACTATAAGTTTGAGAACACGCTTGCTACAATTAGGTATAAAAAAGGAAAGAAACATTTTGATGGGGTACTTTTAAAGCAAGAAAAATATCACTGAAAATATATTTACAAATACATTTATTTCTTTATTATATATATTTATTAATTTTTCATTTTTTTCACTATTTTTCTTTTTTTATTATTTCTACTATAAATATTTTTATACATGTATTTACTTATTCATTGAGACAGAGTGATAAGATGGCTTTCTATCATCTCAAGCTTAAAAAAAATCCATTTTTAAAACAAAGGCTCTTAAAGACAGTTTGTATTGCAATTACAATTATTATTGGCTTTGTGCCAATCTAAGTATTCCCCCCTTTTTAAGCCCAAAAAATAAAGGTGCTCATTCAAGGTCATACATCAACTTACCAGTGGTACACCATATTTAATGATGAAAAGTGCTGTAATCTAAAAAAGAAAAAGTCAACAAATTCTTGATGTACTTGTAGGTTCTATGATACTCAATAAATGCAAAATTTGGTTGTTAGAAGAAATCGTGTTTACAATTTAGATATCTTAGAACGCTTTCATTTTATGGTATACTTCTATGTTATGTTTCTAACTTTGTCTTAAACGTATCAAAAGGGAAAAATACAGAAGCCATTTCAGCAGAAAAACAGATAAAAAGTAAATTT
Organism: Uloborus plumipes; assembly: GCA_038373865.1. NCBI lineage: Eukaryota > Metazoa > Arthropoda > Arachnida > Araneae > Uloboridae > Uloborus > Uloborus plumipes. The sequence goes on along the minus strand of JAXGGA010007806.1, from coordinate 31,641 downwards.
TCTCTGTAATCCTCCTCGAAGGAGAAAAAATATGGCAGTCAAATATTTGAGACCAAGTGAAAAATTTAATTAACTGTGTGAAATTTCCGATAAGAAATCTACATTTTATGCGCCATATGGCGAGCAAAGTTTATTTAATTAATCGGAAAATATGCTTCTCTTTTTCTTCATCCATTAATTTATATTTTTTCCCGTTACTTACTCTGTATTATTGTAGCTTCTTTTATGTCGTAGCTTACGTACGATATACCTTTTAAGAACAGATTGAAAGATAAAGCATTTTGAAGGGAGCTTTTATTTTATTTTTTTGTTACGACTAGGAAGAAAAAAACTGAATATAAAAGGCTAATGATAATATTGACTTTTTTGCGTAATTTCATATTTTCTCAAGCATATTTTTACAAGTGTAATTTTGGCAAGTGTGCCTAAAAAAAGTTATCATAACAAGCTAATTTTTGTAGTAATCAATACTTTAATGCTTTATTTAAATTCATGAAAATTGCATAAAAAATACTTTTTCCTTTTCTAATAACTGTTATGCAATTATTTTTGTAAGACAATATGAAGTATAATAAATGTATATAATCAATGCAAAAGATTTCGCATTATGTGAGAAACGATAAGCATTTTTCTGTTTCATTAATAATGATGTTCATATTTTCCTTTATTTTCTGTAATACATTTACATGCCAATTTCGAAATTGTACACTTAGTCAATAATTCAAGCCATGCTGATCGTATAAATTTGTATTTGTTGTTGAAAGTGTGTGTGGGGGGGGGGGTGTCTGTGTGTGTGTTTAGCACGCTACAGTTAATTTTTGGTTGGCTAGTTTACAGCAATTTTTTTTTCGGCTACACATATTTCAATGCAATACAAATTTATTTGATGGTTGATTATTGGCATAGTGAAATAATACTCGTGGTGAGAAATTTTCAATAAAATAGTCACATAATACCTCTTTCTGTAGTATCCCTTCTATCTGCATACGAGAACTATTTTAGGTTGCATCAAAATGATCCTTATCTCCTTTGAAACTCTTTGTAAGTGACTTTGACGTCGTTTCAGACAAATGGGTGTGCTTCAAATGTAATAATTTACATATCTCAGTTTAGTATAAATATGTGGTCGATTTCACACGATTTGGAACATTTTATCATGGTGTAAGATGATTAGTATTGCTGTAGTTAACGTATTTGTTAAATATGTGGGCCAAAAATCCTGTGCGTTAGTCATTGAGCAAGCCTGTACCGTAATACAGATGCATTGTGTAAAGGTTCAAATACCATATGTGCACTGTATTCTACTTTATATCAAAGAGTAGTTACACAAGGAAGATACGCATAGTAAATAACAAGTACCATTGCTTAAGATATTTAACAATCATCACTAATTATTTCCACACTCTTTATGAAATTTATAACGTTTTTTTTCGAATGACGGCAACAATAATAGTTAAACGTCACTGCAATGACAACCAAGATAAACCAAAGCCCCCAAAATTTCAAATGAATTCCGCATTTGCCTAAAAAAGAAATCCAACTGTTCGGAAGAAAGATCTACCTTATGGCTGCAGCTATTGGCGATGGATCCAAACAATTTGAATGAAATTTTTGATTAGTTGATTTCTGAATTTAAATTTAAAAATCAACCAACTCGTCAATCTCTGCTATTACCTTTGTTTCGTAGAAATCTGATAGATGTCAGTGTGTTCAGAACTTTGGGCTCATTTTTACTCTATGTTAAAACCCAGTAAGCGGTAGACATTTATTATTAAGGAGGCATTATATAAACTAAAAGTTGTGTTGCGGTTCTATAAAACAAATTAATAAATAATAAAGAAAATAATTGGAAGCACAGAAATAAAAAACGTACTTACCTCTTTACATCAACCTTTGCAACTACTAAAGTTTTTGGTCTGAAATATTTTCTTCTGATAGCATTTCATCTTCTCTGAACAAAAGTATGAAGTTACTGTTACGATCATTTTAAGTGTTATTCAACCACAACATCTGCACGCATCGATCTGCCCTTAGCATCCGGTCGCTTGAATCATCTCATACATTTGGCACCTCGTAAAAGTTGCGAGAAAACATTATAACTACCATCCAGTATTGGGACATTGAACCTAAAATATTTTTGTAGCTTTGAATTATAGCCACTACCTGTTCCCATCAATCCGTAAATGCAGGAATAATACTTCTTACCCCATTCTAAAACAAGTAATGAAATGTATTTTCAATAAAAATAAGCAACAAGTTTTCTTAAGAGAAAATGTGTAACAACTGTATTTTTTTTACAATATTAAAATGCCATGTGTTCATAAAAACAATGATATCGGTGCTGTTATTCTCTCTCTCTCTCTCTCTCTTTTTCTGTCTCTCTCTTTTATTTCTAAGACTGTAAAATTTAAATTTAAGTGCGTGTTCGAAAGCGTAAAGGAGTGATAATGTGGGATGTAAGCGATACTTTTATGACTTTTGTAAAAGTATAAGCATTATCTCACAAAGTTTTATGCATCTACTAACCTGAAATGTTGCGTGACATTAAAAGACTTTACTAAAATGGATTTAATGTTCAAAGGTTCTTAGTTGCATAAAATTGCACTTCAATGCAGAAAGAAGAAACAAGTTGTTACTTGAACAAAAAACATCTTCAAGCATCAAAAATTCAACATGCCTCTTAAAAATTTTCTTTTATCATTACTTGAACAGCATGTCGTACATCTAGCTCAATACCACCATAAGTGCAAGTTTTTGATTTATGCCGGTATTGCATTGATAGCATGTTATATTTTAACATAGGATACAATTAAACTGAATAAATGTGTATAAATAGTAAACTTAATCAAGTTTAAATGCATTTATTTTCATATTAACACTGCAATATCATCGTAAAATCAAAAACTAAAAGTTTGTTCTTACAGCGTTATTAAATTAGATGAACTTTGCATAATTTTGTAAAAATATTAGTTTCGCTATACTAGACATCAACTTAACTTGACACTGAACGTCACTGCGGGCGGAGCCAATAAGAGCTCACAAGCAGTCAGCGATCTCCTCAAATTCGCCAAGTAGGCTGTTTTATCTAGCTCATTTTTCATAGGCTAACGTCACGCTGACGTCACGATGTTTTTGTCAAGAAACGTTGCAGTATAGTATATAAAAATTCTAGTCACCTAGGTATACATAAGTTTCCGATGACATACATTCGGATTAAGAGGAAGATTTTCCCGTTTTATTTTCTATCAATATTTTTTGCCGTGGATTATCCTCCAAATTACTTTGAAATGTATTCTCGTCATAAATCCATTCATTTATTCTGAAGTTCAAAATTTTTCAGAGTTATCATTACTAAGTAGCAATAATAAAATCTTAAAGTTTATTTGAAGTTTCTAAGATTAACGCTTGGATGTCAGTGAAATGTATACATATGATAATACTTCAAACAAACTCGTTTTGTCAATTGTTGAGAATTTTATGTAAATTAGGTTAGGTGGCGCTGCGACGAAGCTTAAAAGGTTTTTCTTCGTGGCACGTTCGTTCGTTATAATTTTGGTTTTAGTTTGTTTTATTCAGCAGGTTGCTGTATTATGATTTAAATAGCGTATCGAATAAAGTTCAAGTTTCTTTTACTGCAAGTAGTGATATTTTGGACTCAACACCATTAGCAAAGGAACAACGATGATAGTTTAAAAATATATATGATGATACATATGATGATATATACATATGATATACATATGATACATGTGATATACATATGATGATACTTCAAACAAACTCGTTTTGTCAATTAATTGGTTAGAATGCAATTCCGAAATAGAGGAGGTTCTCTAAGGAAAACTAGAATTTTTATGCTTCTTTAAAAAAAAAAAAAGAAAAAAAAACTAATGAAATATTTTTTCTTGAACAAATTTTTATTGTTACTACGACGGTTAAAAATGGGTATAAGTTATCATTTTTTTACATGTGAAATCAATACAAAGAGAGGGGAAACAAATTATTGCAAGGTACTATTAAGTTTGTTTACTCATTGAATAGGTTGTTTATTGGTGATCGAAATAGTTTTCTATTAATTTCCAGCAATTAAACGAGAATTTTGTACAGTTATTCTGTTTCAGAAACATAAATGTATGAAGTAGCAGTACATATCAAAAGTTTATAGGTAAAAATCAGTGGTCGGAAGTAGCGCGCTACAAGTAGCGAAACTACTGTAGTAGCTTCATTTTTTAGTAGTTTGTAGTGTAGCGCACTACTTTTTTAAAAAAGTAGAGTAGTGAGTAGCGCGATACAAAAAAATAGTAGTTTGTAGCGATTTCTGAAAATTACTTTTAAATTAAAAAAATAAATAAATAAATGAAGAAAATTGAAAAAAAAAGAGAACGAAGGAAAAAAACAAGGTTTTTCTTGTAGCGAATAATCGTAAAAATTGTAAAAAAAATCTAAAAAGGATAAATTTTAGCAAAAAAAAGGAACAAAAAGGAAAAGTAACAAATAAATTCAAAGACAATTCCTATTTTTATCCCATATTCGAAGGAGGTAATTTTTTAATCTAAACCACTTTTCGAATTTTTTCGGTCGATCTTCAATCGGTGTATTCTTGTTATTTATTTATTTTTTAAAAAGTAGCGAAGTAGCTACTACATTTCAAAAGTAGTGTAGCTCGCTACATTTAAAAAAAAGTAGTTGTAGATGTAGTTAACTACATTTATAAGAAAGTAGTTGTAGTTGTAGTTCGCTACAAAAAATATGTAGTTTTTCCAACCACTGGTAAAAATAATCTGTTAAATAATTATATTTATAAGCTATCGTTATTTAAACTTTTTCTTTTGCATGAAAAATGGGACATTTTTTAAAATCTACACAATATTGAAAAGCAAATATTTTTGACAACACAATTTAAGCATTCACTTCTATGATTCACGTAATATTCGATTAGTATCAAACCCAGCCCAATGCATGAGTTATAAAAAGATCATTAATTTAAAAATTTGATAAATATTACTGATGTTTCTTAACTGATTATTCATACGACCAATTACGAAACAGCTCGTCATCCATTAAACTCAATCATGTCGAAAATTGCTGTCAAAAAAAATCGATTTTCGTCGAGAAATAGATTAAAGCATGAATTTTTTTTGTCGCCTCTCCTGGAAAGTTTCAAAAAGCGGATTGAGCTGGTTTTGATACTAATTTCTGAATTCTTCTTAATGCATTATTTTAATATTTGTAATTTAATTAAATGTAGTAAAATCTTCAACATTTCAAAACAATTTCAAAAATCAGCCCATTTTTCAGTTAGTATATAATGTAGGGTAAGTACACGTGTTGATTAATTTAATTGTCAAGAAGTTGACTTTTGCAGGACGATTGCAGGAGATTGTAGGACGAAGGGAGAAACGATGCATGGAAACAATAATAGCAGCAGTTTCAGATACATAAATGTATAAATTAGTTACAAATATAGCATATTTATAGAGAAAATAATTTGTTAAATAACTGCAAACATATGTTTTTGTAGTTTAGACTTTGATTTGCTTTTTCTCCCTCTTTTTCCTTTTTTTAATGCTTAATCATTTATTTTGCTTCAAAACAAACACATTTGAAAGTCATAATCATAGTATTTAAAAGCAGCTTATTTTTAATAAGTTTAAACGGATTCATGAATATAAATTTTCAGAACAAAAATTTTAATATTTATTACTGTTTGACTTGATTTTTGCAAAACCATCCACATTTTTTAAAATAACTTTAAAATTCAAAACCAAATTCCACTTCTCCGCTGGCAACATTTCCAAACTTTAACCTTCAATTCATCAGCGCACTCCCATAAATTAGCAGGGAGGCCGCTCCGAATTAAAGTACCTCAGAACTTGCAAGGGAGTGAGAAAATCCATGTCTACGACTCCGAAACCTTTTCAGTCGTAATGAATGTTGCTTGAAAGCTGGCGACCCTAACAGCGCGGCACACCCCTTTGAAATCATGCAAATGAGTCCCCGTCTAATCAAGCGTGTTCCACCGAATTTTAACTTTGTCTAATGAACCCAATAGGTCCGTACTTCCTGTCTTAATCACATTTTAAAATGAAGGCTAAGAGTTGCAGTTCGGACGCACTTTCCGTTTTGCCTTTCATCAAAAGTTTTCCCCATGCATTAGATTCTGGTTTTCGTTTTGTGTTATTGTTGGCATTGAGGTGTATGTTGAAAATCTTTCGCGGATAAAAGTCAATATAAGTATTTGCTTAAAAGTTAGTGGATGAAGATTTTAAACCCCGAAGCAGGTATTTTATTATGTCTGATGGATGAGTCTTATTGAATAATGTCGAAAGTATAGACGTGGATTGCATAGAAATTAATTTAATTCTGTTGAAGTAACATTTTGCAGACTGTAAAATGTTGCATAACAGGGGCGGATGCAGAAATTAATTTTGAGACTGGCACTGTCAAGTGAAAAATGCACTCCACCCACCTTTCCCAAAACATCATTTGTAAAAAAAGTTATCATGCGATTCTTTTATAAACACCTTCTAGCTATCTTCATTTTAGTATCGCATCGAACACTATCACCACCAATTGAAGTTCGAAAATTTTCTAAAAATCTCTAACAAATGCATTCTTGCCCTAAATAAATATATATATATATATACACAGTCCAATCACATTATACCACCAGTCAATATGACCACCAGTAAAAAGCAATAATAACCACATTTCTCAGAACGGACAGCTGCCAGACATGCAGGAAGACAGTCAATTAGGTACCTAAAGGTGTTCACTGGGATGTTGAGCCATGTTGACTCTAATTCCGTGGCCAGCTGCGCTAAATTACGCGGGTGAGGATACATGGTGCGAACGACCCTATTGAGATGGTCCCACAGATTCTCGATTGGGCTCAAGTCAGATGAGTTTACTGACCAACGGAGAACGGTAAACTCATCTTGGTGAACTTCGAACCACGCATGTTCACTGGCAGCTGTATAGTACTTCGCATAGTCCTGCTGGTAGATGCCATCATACTGAGGAAAAACAATATCCATATTGGGTTGGACATGGACCACAAGAGCAGATGCGTACTTGTATTGATCCATCTTGCCTTCCACAATGATGAGTGAGCCCATAGAACGCTAGAAAAACATTCCCCGGACCGTAATGCTCCGGCCTCCAGCTTGGACCGTTCCGAAAATGGTTGCAGGGTGTTTGCTTCCAAAGGTTTCACGCCTTCTAAGCCAGCATCCGTCTGTCCGATGGAGCATAAAACGTTAACCATCAGTAAATGCTACCTCGCCACTCAATGGACGTCCAGTTGCAGTACTGGCGTGCAAATTCCAGGGTTCGTCGTCGATGGAGAGCAGTCTGCATATGTGCATGAACCAGGCTTCTGTTTCGGGAGCCCAGACGCAGCAACGTCCGCTAAACAGTAGTTTGGGAGACTATGTTGGTAGCCCCTTGGATCATTTGGGGAGTCAGTTGCTCAACGGTAGCCTGTCTTTTAACCAGAATACATCTCCGCAGCTGTCGTTCACCTCTGGCTTCTATGCCTCCTGGTGCACCACGTTTGGACAGTCCCGTTTTTCCATGTACGGTACACTTTTACCACTACGGCAATCTAACACCTCAAAAACTCTGCCATTTCTAAAATCCTTCCTCTCTTGACTCGAAAGCCAATGATCATGCCCTTTTGTACGTCGGATAAATCGCTTCGTTTTTGCATTACACCAACGATAGAAATGTTTTCCAAAGCTCTCACACACCTTTTATATGCCCTCAACTGCACTGTGCTACCAAGTACCTTCTGTGTGTACCTTGTACACACAGTGTACAAGGTGGTACAAGATAAGTACGTGGTGGTCACATTAATGTGACTGGACTAGGTGTCAACATCCATGTGATAATTTTTTCAATGTCTCTCGTCGTGATGTCATAAAACACTTTTTAGCATTATTGAGTTTAACAAGTATAATCCTGAAAAAATAGGCTGATAATGGGGAAATGGAGCCTTTTTTTTAAATTAAAATTTTGATAATTATTTTCCTGCTAATACAAAAACACATTTGCGTAAAATATTGTATCATCCTCTGAGAGAACTCCCGCCAGTTTGGCGAGCGATAAATATTTTAACATAGAAGCGGGAAAGAAGGGTAGGAACTCGATTACTGTGTGCTGTGGATTGATCAACATGATATAGAAGGAACTTTTTTTTTTTGAATGATCTTGAAAGTGTCGGTGGCTTTCTATGAGTTTTTATAAATGTTTTATATTTGCAGTGTGCTGTGAAAGTGCAATAAACAAGTCAGGACTGGTCGTTATTTCTTATTCACGACATTACATTGTATTTCCTATCATAAAACAAGAATCTATGAAGAGCAGATAATGTTTTAATGAAATTAATCCACTTACAATCGATACTTGTCTTATTGTATGTAATACATTCCCTATTTATCAAATACGAAGTGCTATACTATGCGTCTAGTATTATTACATACCATTATGTTTTTTTAAGTTCCTATATACTGCCGTTTCAAATCTTTATAAGTCAATAAAAATTGTAGAAATTAATCAATGATTGATCAATTTTAGGAGAAAAAAAACAGTTACCACGTATGATGGCTCAATTGACCCACGCCCTACTTTAAATGGAGATTTTTTATGAATTGTTATTTTTAACAGGAATAAAAAACATGAAAGCCATTAATAAATAAATATCAATTGCAATGTTTCAATTTTTATGAAACATCCACATTTATCCTAAGATATATTTCAACGAATAAAGTAATAGCAGTAGAGACATGATGAAATATTGGCGTGAAGCAGCAAGATAATTCTCGCGATAATGTAACAGTAAACAGCTTCTAATAAAGACCTAGTTCATAAAAAAATGTAATGACTCTTTGTCACGCAGTTGTGCAATCGTAAAAAGTAGACGAAACTTTACCGAAGTTATGGCAATTGTATTTGATATAATAAGCAAAAAACTCTATCGAGTATCTTTTTTTCAGTTTTAATCAGGCCGGTTATTTAGGGGACTCGGGCACCCCCCCCCCCCCCATGCTTTTGAGAAGTGTTTAGGCATTAACGTATGATTTCTGTTGCTTTTTTGTATTCAATATATATTGCATTTATATATTTAAAGCTACCCACTTCCTGAAAAAATAAAATTACAATGTTAGGCTTGTGTTTAACTTTCTTATTTTTTTTTTGAATCCGTCGTTGATACAACGTATGTTAAAGAGATTTGGAACGCAAAAATCTTTGGGGAAAACATCAGATCATTAGTTTTACATTTCTTAACTCTATAGCTTTTCAAAAGCAGCTTACTTTAATATCTATAGTAAGGTCAAAAGTTTTTTTCCAAACGAATCAGCAACACTCTGCCAGATCTAATTGTTGAGCTAAGAAAAATCGTTTTTCTCAGAAAGTTTTTCTCAAATGCTTATAAACGTTGTACACCTTATTCTTTACGTCTTCTAGTATTTGCCTAAATTGGCTATTAGTGAATGCAAGATTATTTTTTCCCTCAAAAGTTATTATTTTCTCAAATGCAATAAATAAAAATATTTGAAAACATTAAATCGGAATTTTAAAAGTAGTTTGTCTCCAAAAATACTAAAAGTTTTTTTTTCAGTAAAAACAGTTTTGAGAGTATTTTTAACAGATTTCTAGAAAAGGTGCACAAAAAAGCGCTTGTTAAATATTATTCAGATTCCGTGACACCTCTTAAAAAGAATCAATTTTCTCAACTTCTAAGACAGATTTGCGCATGGAACGATGCATTTTCCTACCGACCTTCCTTCTTATTTTGTTTCTATTTCGTCACAACATCTTTCTTCCCCCGATCTGCCAATAGTATTCCATATTTTGACTCATCTAAAACATTTGGCGCCTCGTAAAATTCGAACGAATGCCCTCTATTGCCTATCTGGCATCGAGAATGTTTGAACATAAAATGTTTTCCTAGCGGTAAATAATAGCTTCTCATTATTTCCATCGGGTCATAAACTCGCGAGTAAAAATGTTTTTTCGCTCCTCCATAGCAAGGTGAAGGAATGCATCCTCCGCAAAATTATGCCACGTCTTCTTAACAAGCCATTTTGTCACAAGTGTGAGGAATAATTTTTGTTTTATGGAAGGTAACGTCTCATCTTCTATAGAAAAACTATCCATTTGATTGCTTTGCGCTTGTTGTTGGGTCCCATAAACCAGTAACCCTAAGTGATTGTTTAAGAGCTTAGATAAGAGATATCTAAAGACACAAAAATGGTTTATAGCATTTATAAAATGATGTAATTTTCCGTCATGTAATTTTAAGCATTCGTTCACTTTTGGTAATGTGTAGAGTTCGAACAATGCAATATTTGCAAGGAATATTCGAAAGAGAAATATGATAAAAGTCGGCAATATAAAGCAATTCTTCTAACTAAACATTTACAAGCAATATTTAAATATATTTTGCTATTATCAAAACGCAGCGGCGGATGTACCTTGTCGCAACTATCGCAAGTGTGAGTGTTCCTACACAACAGAAAGGATCCAAGAAAGATTCAAAAAAGCACATGACAAATATTTTATGTGGTCACCAAAGCTGCAAATCTGCAACTGTCAAAACGTCTTTTTAAATACGAAACTAATTATACCCATTTTCGGATATGATTCAATTACGCAACGCATAGTTTTAAAAAATATTCAAGAAGTTTTTTCCGGGATTGTGTTCAATTGCAAACTTTACTGGTAATGGAAGTGGTGGTTGGTAATGTGAAGACATATTAGCAATTTGGAACCATTAGCGATAAATGGTAATGAGTTATCAGTATCTGTCTTAATCATTGGCGAATTCACACATTTGCGGGTTTGTTGCTGTTCATTTTTGATGACTCATTTGTCTAAGGTAAACATTTTGTCGTTCGCAGTTTTGGATGTCTTTCGCGACTCCTCCCTCCATGCGGCCCCTCGCAAATTGCTGTACTTTTAACATGGTAAATAAACCACTGGTCTCAATTTGTAGATAGAACACAGAACAAGAAGTTGGTTCAATTACTTGTGTAAATCCTTTATGAAATTTTTTATTTTGTTTTTAATGTGTAATAGAACATTCCAAAAAAAAAAAAAGAAAACTTTTATTTTTTTTTCTGACATAAATCATGGTAACTGTCTGTAATAATCCATTCAACAGTATTTATTTCACCAATTAATAGTATTTTATCTGTTTTAATGTATCTCATTAGAAAGAACACATCAAATCTGGGGTGGTAATGAAATGCGTGAAGCATAGAACGCCATGTGTAAAACCTGTTCATTTACGATGCCAACTTTCAGAAAATTGGATTGATGAGTTGGGAGTAGAGGCCTCTTTTGTTCTTGCTGGGTTTACATTGAATTTACTGGTGTGAACAATGACATTTGTGTTTACGAAAATTTGCCATTACTTTTCATGTTTTATTTGTGTTATTTTTCCCTAAAAAATTAATTTTTTTCTTATAAATATTATTATGTATTAGTTTTTGTTGAAAAATTTTTATAAAAATTAGTATACATTTTAACCCATTAATGCATAGCGTCCCTTTTTAGGGACGGTCCAAAAAAGGATCTGAATTTCCCCAAAATGCACATTTCAACCAAATAATAGTGTTCAATGAGTACCTTGGTATTGTTTCAATTCGTTATTAACAGATTGCAGCACATAACCATCGTAAAGTGTAGCAGTTTTAATGTGATGTTTATCAAAAATGAAACATGCTTCACAATCTCAAGAAAAAAAGTTTTCAAAGTTATTCCCAGCTTCCCAGTTTATGTTAATTGCTGATTTTATTTCTTCTTATAAAATGTCTTTTTAAATATTACATCGTAGGTAGAAAAAAAATTTAGTAAAAAAAGTATGTACCCTCTGGGGGCTATCGTAACTTTCAAGGGACGATTTTTCTTTCCTTAATAAAAAAAATATTTTTACATAATATTTTTTTTATTATGTTTCCTGTCCATTAAACACTGTTTGTAACCAGTATACAAAATATCTTTGGAAAAAAATGTCAGGCATTAATGGGCTAAAAACAGTTGGACTCCATATTGAGGTACCGTCCCTGATGCAAAAGGTACAATTTTGACATTTTTTTTTCTGCATGACAGAAAATGTTGCTCTTTTTAGTGGTTGGATCAAATTTGAAATTATTAGCATATTACTAATACGTAAAGATAGTAGTTCCATCGGAAGGCAATGCAGCATTTTAAAATTTCTAGCACTGGTGAGTCAAAAGTAAAATGGGGTCTCGTTTTACCATCCTTTTTCTACCATTTTTGTGAAATATGTTTTTATTTTACTTAGACTTCCCCTTAAAATAATTGGTTTCATGAAAACAATTCAATGAAATTCTTGACAAAATGTTGACTGTTTCTTTGATATATAACAGCATTCTATATTCCAGGTTAGATGGGGACATAATTTAAAAACGGCAGATGTTGGTATAAAGGTTGAAGCAGCTGATGGGTGTGTCACCATGGAATGTCTTTTCTCAGAGCAATTAAGAAGGGATTTCGAACAGGTGAAAAATATTCAAAATTGCCCTAGGAAAGCAAAACAAAAAAGGAAAACACTAAGTATAGTTGCTAATTAAAACAAAAAAAAGAGCGATGTAAAATTATTTAAGAATTATTCTCTTGAAACGGATAAACGTATTTTTTTCTTTTGACGAATCAAGTTCTGTTTAATACTTGCTAACAAAATTTAGAATAACGCTTTGTCGTTACTTTTCATTTGCTATTTTTTAGTTGTTTTATTTTATTTCATTTTCTTAATTTATTTTATTCACTTATTTATTTATCCATTTATTTTTGACCTGCTTTACAATTCTGAATCATCGTATTTTTGTCAATAAAAAAGATAATGGGTCATTCCATACCCAGGTAGCAAAAAAAAACGTTTAAGCGCTTTATAAACGTTTTTAATCCGTTGTTGTAACGTTAATAACCAATTTACAACCTTTAAAAAACGAAGTGTGCTACTTGGGTAGTGACTAACGTAACATTCAGAGAGGATTTTGTAAGTGTGTTTACTTGTAACTTAAATGATAAAAAATATTTTTTAATTATGTTGGTAGATTTACTATGTATATGGTATCTATGTATCATTTCTGCTGAAAATTTAAAACAAAATTACTGACAGGAGATATTTTTTCAACCAAAATAGCAACGTGACTAACGTAACATTTTTGCAACCCTGAAAATGAATGCTCATGTTGTGAGGCAAAAATTTCTCAAAGTTAAGCAAGTGTTAAAAATTGAATGATATGCTTGTATGTGATATGCTTGTAAATGATATGCTTGTAAAAATGTGTAAAGTTGGCTTTCAAAAACATAAAACACATTTATTAAATCTTAATTTTTTTTTAGTCTTAAGTGTCCCTTTTACTCAAGATGGAGTGTGACTAACATAATGTGACTAACGTAACCATAGAATAATAAGCGTAAAGACACTACAAACTATTTACTACAAACTATTAAGCAGTGATAATTATAATACTTTTCCATTTTTTTAAACTTCTTATGTTGTATGATTTTTATTTATTTATTTATTTATTTATTTATTTATTTATTGATATTTTTTTACTTCGGTATTTTTTTTTCTTCGGCTGAGGTTGACTTTTCTATGGAATGGCCCTAATTAAGTTGAATGAATAAAAAACATGTCCAATTAAAGACAAGATCAGCACAATTTAAAACTACAATTATTTAATCTGTACAGTTTATTAATAGCAACTGAATGACTGTTATTGAATAACGTTATGAGTCTCCAATTATAAGAATGATTTCATCACCTCCCTCGCTTTCTATCGAAACAAATTGGCGTAAAATACGAACTGTTTTAAGAGTAATTATGTTGTCACGAAAGGAATTGCGTGCCAATGTAATTACTTCCACTTGAAAGAAACACTTTCATGTAATTTCTTTCGTCCAATGTTATCATTTTTATTATATCACTTTCAGTGATTCTGATATCTAATAAGGTAGAAGTTTTGTTACATGCTTACGTATTATTCTTAGGAACATTACCTTTAATTGTGAATTTAGCGGAACAGCATTAAACTTCTTTATAAACATGTTTTATTCATTCATAATGTTAACGTATGTTTTTGCACAAAACAAATAAAAAGCACCAAAAAAAAATTTACTAGTATTGTTTAATGATTTCGTCAAATGCGTCAACTTTAAACTTTAAAGTTTAAGCATTTAAAGAAATCATTAAACAATACACTTACTTAACCAGATTTTTTTTTCATATATTTATTTCAAAGGGTCGTGGATGTTACGTTGGTTGCATCGGGTCTATTGGCGCAATAGCCTTAATAGGCTATACTGCGGCAAAATCGTCGATGTTACCACCAATTATTACGTATCGTTGATGGTTTACAGTTCTTATATATGAATACTAGCTGGTGTGCTCGGTGTCGTACGGGTTTAGATGCAACATGCCAAATCCAAGAAAATAAATATATAACTTTCAATTAAGCCCAGTAGAATCATATTTCTTAAAGCTGAAATTTACTGTTTTTATGATAACTTTTTAAACTAAGTTTTTTAGAAATAAATTATAGCCTATCCTGATTCCTGTTAATGTAGCTATCTACGATGAAAAAATGGTTAAAATTGGTCCAGTAGCTTTGAAGATTACCCCAGACATACATACATACATACATACAAAAGTAGTCATTTATGTATATAGATGTAGAGGAAAGTGGTCAAATTCTGCACATGAGGGTAATTTTACGCTCCTGGCTTTCTTATGTCTACAGAAGTCCCTCAGTTCTATGTATAGAACTGCCATCTGCAAGGATGCTTGAAAATTTATTTTGAAGTAGAAGACGGCGTATGCATGTCTGATTCGTCTGGAAGTGTGATTACATTTTAGCCTCTTGTTTCTTATAACTATTTTCTTGTTAAAATAAAATCTAGCTACAAAATTTATAACCTTTATGTCATTTGTTTTTATTAAGCAATGAAACTGAGGGCTTGATTTTTCGTACTTAAAGCAAATGTGTTGGAATCAAACATATTTTTATTAGTATGGCTACACAGAAAACTATCTGTCGTTGCGGACAATCCTGAATAATCTCTGTAGTATAATTCTGTTCAGTAACAATTTTCAAGGTATTCAAATGTTACTTGCACTAATGTTTCAATCTTGAATTTTTTTACTTTATAATAAATCAATAGTTAATGCACAGCATACGATGAAGTCCATCCCCATCCCCCATCCCATAAAGAAAGTCCTCCCAAACAGCAATAGTAAGTTATTGGTAAACATCTTCTACGGTTTATTATCTTAATAGGACTACGTACTTTATAAAAACAATAAAATAAAGCTTGCTTACTGACCGTTCTTAAAATTAAATTAAATATTTGAACTATTTCTGTTGTCTTTAGTTAAATAAAAATACAGTTGCGAGTTTAAAAGAAAATGTTTAGATGAATGGGATTTATTGGGGAATGGGATAATTTACAAAAAAAAGCAAAAAATTTATTAAGAAAACTCTTTTGTGCAAAATACATTTTTTTTCAAGAGCCTCAACTCCAGACCAATAGTTTTATAATTATCACTATTATTATTGTTGTTTTTATTTCGTTGACAATCAAAAAACGTGATATGTCCGAATAACTGCTGTAACGAACGGTTACTATAACAAATTTTCGCATACGTTATCTGTAAGTCAAAACTAAACAAAGAAATAAACAAAAAGAATCCCTAAAATATAAGCGATTTCTAGAGGTTGCTCTTTTAATGTTTTCCTACGGAGTGATGGAGCGTAAAAAAACTGGAGGTTAGAAATTTAAAAGAAGAAGCGTATTACTTGCAGCTGTTGCTGCCACGCGAAGAAAAATTATTCAGATGCTTTTTTACTGATAGTTTTTATGAGAAGCGTGACATGAGAAAGGTGTGTGAATAACGGTTTTTATTGCTAGTAGAAAGTATAAATGATTCATAAATTCGTTTTCTCTAATATGAAACAAAAAGAAGGTTTTACATAGTAGTTTGCTGGGAAATGTGTTTTGCGTGAAAGGTTTGTTTTTGTTATTGTTTTGTAATTATTTATTTTTAAATATAACTAATGGTAGGTTATGAAAGAGAAAAACAAAATAATTAAACTCACAAATAAGCAATAATATTGCATTTGTGCGTTTGTTTCAAATTGCGGATTGTTTTGTGTCAAAAAAGCTATAAATCCTTACAAGACTTGAAAAATACCTGGCGCACAGAAATTTAGGGATAAAATGTCCAACAGTTCTGTGAAATTTAATGGCATGTTTAATTATGGCAAGGGCGGCCCTGTAGTTGTTTATGAGTACAGATTTTCTTTTCTATTCATGAAGTCATTTAATATAGGTATTGATTCTAAAAGACACAATGTACTTTGGGAATCTAAGGCATACAAAGTTTTTGAATCAGTGCTTTAAAGTGTTATATCAGCAAATTATGTGTCAGTTTAATACATAATTTTGAATTCTTTTTTTTTCGTACTGATAGTGATATAAAATGCATGAATAGCTCAATTTTTTTCGGTTTTGCATTAAATAACATTCGAATGTGAAAACAAATTAACTTAGGAAAATAAATACCTTTGTGCGATAGATGTGAAGTTTATTCCAACGTTATAGATGCACAAATATGCAGGTAAACCGCAGACACGTGTTTCGAGGCTACAAGGAAATTGAAAAAGAGGCTCCTTGTAGCCTCGAAACACGTGTCTGCGGTTTACCTGCATATTTGTGCATCTATAACGTTGGAATAAACTTCACAAATTAACTTAGTTTCACATGATTTGTTTATTTTCCTTTATTTTCGAAAATAACCATTCAAACATGACAAATTTAGAGCCGTATTTTTTTCTGTACCACACATATACTTTATAAAGGCTTTCAAACGCACCAAAACGTGTTATTTCCTATGAGTTACCCAAAATAAGATCATCATTATCATCCCATAATCATTTAAAAGTAAAAATATAATTTTTTTTTTTGCTTGGTATGATTTATTTAGTTCTCTTTTCTTTTCTAAGTAAACATAACAGAAGTTGAAACACTTTTTATAAATACAAGAAATAAATAGCAAATACCTTAGAAAGCAATCGAAATGCATAAATATTCTATTTTTAAGCAAACGCGCCTTTAATTACCATTTAAACATGGATTTTTTTTGGCATGATTTATTTACTTTTCCTTTATTTTAGAAAATGAATATAGGACATTTAGAGCTATGTCTGCTTTCCTTAATACAAGAAAACTGTAAAAAGCATCCGAAATTTTCGAATATTCCATATTACTTCTGCTGAGTTTTCCAAAACTATATCTAAAGCCAAAATAATATTTTCATTTAATTTCCCAAAATTAATTTTGTTCGCTTTTGCTTTCGAAAGTAAGTAAAGCAAAATTTCACACAAGGACATTTTTCTAACACCAAAGGTTTTTGAAGCATTCAAAATTCACGAATATTAATTTTTTCATGCTCAGCAACCCTTCAATGTGATTTTAAAAAGCAAAAAAATTTTTTCTTTACAAATCAGTAAAAATTTCTGTATTCCATATAGCTTATGAAAAAATTAAAACTACATTAAAAAGTGTAATTTAGTCTCTGATTTTTTTAATGCCCATGTATAGTCGAAGGTAAACAAGGCAGGCTATTTATGTTGTCCTTAACACAAATTAAAAAAGGGGAAAATATTTTCATTCAGTTTTTAAGAAATTCTTTAGTCAACTTTTTTCTTAAAGTAAACCTTGCAAATTTAGAGCTATGTATGTTTTCCCACCATAAAAAATTCTTCACACTAAGCTTTCAAAACGTATAAATATTTGGATTAATAATGGTGAGTAACACAATTTGAAAGTGAAAATGATCTTTACTTTTAAGCTCGAATGATTTATTTTGACTCTTTTTTTTAAAGCAAATTCAAACCTCTTTATGTTATCCCAACGTAAGAAATATTTTATACAAAGCGTTCAAAGATTGTAAATGTTCCGTGATATTTGTAGTAAATTACCCAAAACACCATTCGAAAGCAAAAATATTTTCATTAATTTTCAAATAATTTATTTACCCCCTCCCAACACAATCCATTTTTTAAAGTATAAAAGGAGAATTTAGCTCAATGAATGTTTTCCCAACAAATGAAATACTTTATAAAAAGCACCGAAAATATAAATCTTCTATGTTACATTTTAGTAGTATTAAGTTATATTAAACACCATTTAAAAAATGAAAACCATATGCTGATTAAATTTTGCATAATTTATTGAATTCACCTTTATTTTTGAATTTAAACCCATGTATACTTTATTAAAATAGCACTGCAAAAAATAAACCGTTATTTTTACAGTATAATACTGGCAGCAGAGGTTCCAGTTTAAAACTGTAAAATGCATAGTAATAAACTGTAAAATTAGCAATTTTACAAATCATTACTGTAAAATTAGCAATTTTACAAATCATTACTGTAAAATTAGCAATTTTACAAATCATTACTGTAAAATTAGTAATTTTACAAATCATTACTGTAAAATTAGTAATTTTACAAATCATTACTGTAAAATTAGTAATTTTACAAATCATTACTGTAAAATTAGCAATTTTACAAATCATTACTGTAAAGCAGCAATTTTAGTTTTTAACTGCAAAATTTTTACAGTTTATAACTATAAAATTCGCTGTGTAATACTGTGAAAACAACACGCATTTTTTTACAGTAAAGAAATAATTCACAGCGCATAGAAATATATAATTTAGACTCATGTAACCAAACCCAAGTAGGTACCTATTCCCTGTCTTTCAAATTACACTTCACCAAAGCGATGCAATAAACTGTAGCCTCACAAGGTACTTAAACCGGCCTTTTTCCACGTTTTTGACACTTGTTCATAAAGGAAAAGCGAAATTAAGCTACCGTAAGCTTTTTTTTATGAAACAGCTTATGTCACGCGACTCCGTGAATGTTCAAAGTTATACCAAAAGAAAGCTTTGACATTTCGCATAAAAACGTGCAGAGCTCAGAAAATAACATGTCAGTGTCCTCAACCCATAATCAATTACAAATAATTCGCTATTAAAGTAGCGCCGAATGCCAAAGCAGCCTATTTTGGCGACGGTAAATGATCACGCGAAAACGAAATTTCGCTCTGCCCAAAACTTGTGTTATTGTACAACTCGGTATTGTGAGCTTTTTTTTTTATATTAAACAAACTCTCAGGAAGAAGTGATGAATACACGAAAATATTGCATTAGAACAAATGTCAAAAAAGAACCTTAATTGATGGTTTGGAGAAAAAAGTACGACTCTAGTTGCTGAAAAAAATTAGGTAGATGGTGTTGGTATAGGCATAAAAAATAAATATCTTCCACTCTATTTATACCATTTTTGTTTATAATTCGTATATAGCATGCTTCAGTTCTTTATTAGAAAGGAGAATTTAATTGTATTTTTGCAGAACGCATCTATAAAAACAGTAAAAAGTAAATAATAATAACTTTAATAAAGAAGGAGAAAGGAAGTTGAAATATTTATTAACACATTGGGTAAGATTGTTATCTTTTTGGATAAGTAATTGATTCAAGCAAGCATGTTCTCTAGATTTTACCCACAATATGATTTTTTATAACAGTTATTTAAAAGTATAATATGTGTATGAATTAGAACAATTAATTAGAACTCATTTCTGACAAATTCAGTTCGTATTTGTCGCAATAAAGTTTGAACCTTTCCAAGAAGCATAAAACTAATTTTGCGCACGAGAGATGAATACTAATAAAAGCACAACTGATTTTACATTCGCTCCAAATGGTAGTAAATCCTCTTTAAGGTAGTAGTCTGGTAACTTGGGTTCAGAAAATCGAAAAATTTTTTTTTTGCTTAATTTGAAAGTACAATGCCTTGAGAATATACTGTGAAAATTTCAGACAGAAGTTCGAAATATTTCGGGAGTTAGAACGAGTTTCCTAGAGCGCCTCCCAGTCCAACCTTTAAGGTCTGGTAACTTTGGTTCAAAAACTCGATTTTTTTTTTTTTTTTTTTTTTTTTTTTTTGTTTAATTTGAAAGAACAATGTCTTGAGAATATACTGTGAAAATTTCAGACAGAAATTCGAAATATTTCGGGAGTTATAACGAGTTTCCTCAGGCCCGACATTTAAGGGGGGGCAGGGGGGTCATTTGCCCCCCATTGGCTTTGGGAAGTCAATGTATTTACATATAAGTGGGCGTGGTTTCTAATGTTTTCCGATGAAATTGCATTGCGTTTGGACCCTTTGCCCCCCCCCCCCCTGGAAAAACTTGAAATGACGTCCCTGAGTTTCCTAGCGCTCCTCGGAATTTGTTGTTGAAGTTTAAACGCGTGTTTCTCAAAACACTGTTTTTCTGGTCGGCCCGGGTCCTAACTTTTCTTCTACTGAACCGATTGCTTTCAAATTTTAACAGGCTGTTCTACTTACTTATGGTTCTCGTCAGTACTACAGAGAATTTTTTTCACCCCTAACTTTTTATTTTACAACCCTTTCTTTGCTGAAATAAAAGGCCTTTTTTTTTTTTTTTTTTGAAAATCCGCCATTTTGTTATTTACCTTTGAAACTTAACTTCAGTAGTTCCGACCAGAATGACATGTCTATATATTAAGAATAATCAAGAATATTTGATTTCAGATAACATCAAGAGCCAAAATTACCCGGGCCACCCACGTGCTTTTTTTTTTTTTTTTTTGAAGTTCCAACTTCGAGTGACAATAATAATAGTAATAAACTATTAAATTTTTACATTTTTTTAAACATTTTCAATATGTAAATAAAATCACTCTTAATATTCAAGATAATTCATTTTTATTTTCCTATAAAAAACCACCCTCCAAAGAAGTCATGAAAATAGGCATAAGTTACCAGACTACTACCTTAATTGGAACCCTAGTAAACTATACTTAGCTGAATTCGAACCATTTGCATACTGTGTTTATAAATAAAACGCAAATTAGAGCATTAATGTACTTTTGTGAGCTGTATTTTGAATTTTTGTAATTTTTAATGCAATTTTATATATCTTTTTTTTATACTTCTACTTTTTTCTCTCTCTTTTTTTCTTTCTCTCTCTCTCTCTCTCTCTCTTTTTCTTTTCTCTCTCTCTCTCTTTTTTTGAAATTCGAATTGGTCAATATTTACGGATCACGAAGATAAGATGCTGATAACTATGAGATGCTGGTTTAGTTAGGAAAAGTGGAGTTTTTACTAAAACACTAATATTTTAGAAAAGAAAAATACTAAAGTTGTAATTAATTACTGGAATATCGTGCAAAAAGGTATTTTGCTTTTGCAAACGCCGTAATCAAAGTTTCTGAATTGCTAATATCCCATAAAACATTTTCTGCTTGTTTACTAAGATTTAAAAACACCTTTGACCATCAGCGTCACTTTCTTGGGAGTTGAAAAGTTTTCTCAGTGCAACGAAACTTATAGAAGAAAATACTCACAAAAATCATCTTTTAAGCTAGGTTACTTTAAAATTTGCGTCGTCTCCATGGAAACCGTACGAAAGAACAAAGCTCCACTCTTTTTTATGCACTGCTGTCGAGGCATTTCATTTATTTTATGTTTATCGAATTAGGCTTACGCTTTTATTTATATCCTCATGTCTCAGTTATGTCTCAACATTTTCTAACAAATCTAGTCATACATTAATGCAGCAAAAAATTCTAAGAAAATATTGTGCTTTATTAACGTTGATTTTTCAATAGAAAAATAGTTTACGCACAAAGTAATTTTAACCGTTTGCATTTAACCATTGTTGCAAAAGCTAAGTGGGGAAAAAGTCTATAGCGCCGCAATTAATTTTGCTTTGAGCCGCTGCCTCTTGTTACACTGGGTATAATATTTCTTTTAAAATTTCAATAAGTAATTGATTTGTTTCAAAGGAGATGAACCTTCACACCCAGCATTAAAAATTCTAAATTTTCAATTTATCTTGACCCCTAAGCATTATCTAATTTATCCAAATTTCAGCTGGATAATTTACTTTGCTTATTGGAACAAGGACCAGCAAGAAGGAGGTAAATATTTTTTGTTTTTTTTTTTTTTTTTTTTCATATACAGTGAACTCTCATTTATACGCCGCCTCATTTATGCGCTTTTTCAGTTATACGACGATTTTACATGGTCCCAGACAATTCCATAGCAAAATGATGATAGTATCATTTGTTTATGCGTCGCTCTAAAGATATATATTTCACTAATGCGCCGAATTTTCCGTAAAATGTAAAAACAAATAATTTATTTTCTTTAAAAAATAAGCATTTTTCTTCACTTTCCTCTTTAATCTTTCGCCTTTATTGCTCACAGAAGGCCTTTTTTCCATACGAACTAGAGTTCGGAGAGGGACAAATATCTATTATGAATCGTTTTAAAGGGAACAGTTTCGAATTTTTCATGCTACAATTTTTGTTTTCTCTTTATCATTGTAGTTACGTTACAATAATTGCCAAACCGTAGTAATATGTCCCTTTTCAATAAAAACATTTTTATTCATTCTCTCGTTAAAAACTATGTTGCGTTTTAGTCCTTTAAATAAGCTTGTTCACTTATACGTCTCTCTCACTTATGCGCCTTTTTCTGTTGGCCCCTTGAGCCGGCGCATAAGTGAGAGTTCACTGTAATATTAAACCATTCATTTTACAAATGATATAGGGGAATGTGGGGCAAAGTGAAATAGTTAAGATATCTGACCTATTTCGAAGTGAACGAATCAAAAATTTGTTCTGAAAATTATTGTACATAATATACACTGAAGTGACAAAAGTCATGGGATACCTCTTAATATCGTGTCGGCCCTCCTTTTGCCCGGCGAAGTGCAACAACTCGACGTGGCATGGACTCAACAAGTCGTTGGAAGTCTTCTGCAGGAATATTGAGCCATGCTGTCTCGATAGACGTCCATAATTGTGAAAGCGTTGATGGGGCAGGATTTTGGGCACGAACAGACCTCTCGATGGTGTCCCATAAATGCTCAATGGGATTCATGTCGGGCGATCTAGGTGGCCAAATCATTCGTTGGAATTGTCCAGAATTTTCTTCAAACCAATTGCGAACAGTTGTGGCCCGGTGACATGGCGCATTGTCATCCATAAAAATCCCATCGTTGTTTGGGTACATGAAGTCCATGAATGGCTGCAAGTGATCTCCAAGTAGCTGCACATAAGCATTTCCAGTCAATGTTCGGTCCAGTCGCACTAGAGGACCAAGTCCATGCCATGAAAAAACAGCCCACACCATTACGGAGCCACCACCAGCTTGAACAGTGCCTTGCTGACAGTTTGGGTCCATGGCTTCGTGGGGTCTGCGCCACACTCGAACCCTACCATCGGCTCTTACCAGCTGAAATCGTGACTCATCGGACCAGGCCACGGTTTTCCATTCATCTAGGGACCAACCGATATGCTCACGTGCCCACGAGAGTCGCTGCAAGCGATGTCGTTCTGTCAGTAAAGGCACTCGAGTCGGTCTTCTGCTGG
This sequence comes from Uloborus plumipes, assembly GCA_038373865.1. Classification (NCBI taxonomy): domain Eukaryota; kingdom Metazoa; phylum Arthropoda; class Arachnida; order Araneae; family Uloboridae; genus Uloborus; species Uloborus plumipes. The sequence continues at coordinate 8,129 of JAXGGA010007806.1, read as the reverse complement.
AATAGCCCAAGAAATCCAAATTTCTCCGCACAGTTCTAGCAGACACGTCCATTGTACGTCCCACATTGATTTCTACGGTGATTTGACGCAGTGTTGCTTGTCTGTTAGAATTTACGACTCTTTGCAGACGTCGCCGGTCTCGATCTTTAAGTGCAGGCGGTCGACCACTGCGCTGTCCATGGTGGGATGTTATGCCTGAAATTTCATACTCTCGGCACACTCTTGACACAGTGGATCTGGGAATGTTGAATTCTCTAACGATTTCCGAAATGGCATGACCCATGCGTCTAGCTCCAACTAACATTCCGCGTTCAAAGTCTGTTAATTCACGTCGTGCGGTCATCATCACGTTAAAACCTCTTCACATGAATAACTTGAACAGAAATGAAAGCTCTGTAAAAGCACTGCGCATTTATACCTGTTCTATGCGACGCTACTGCCATCTGAAAATTTGCATATTGCTATCCCATGACTTTTGTCACTTCAGTGTATTTTGTATGACAACTTGCGTTGAAATATTAGTTTTCGTTTTTGGAAATTATTTAGCACCTTCAAAAAAGGGTAGAAATTTTCCACGGTAAAAAACCATGGGCCAAATTGAAAAATGCACTATTTTTACTTTGTTATGATAAACAGTAATTTTCATCAAATGGACGTTTAAACAAACGAATGAATAACTTATTAATGATTTATATAAACGAATAAATAAATAAGCAAATTAATGAACTCATTAATTTATGAGAAAAAGAAATGAATGAATAAAATAGGGAACGGATAAGAAAATCAGTGAACGAATGAATAAATAAGTAAATTAATCGGTAAAATAATCAGGCCCGTCAGTTAGGGGGGCGGGGGAGTCAATTACCTCCCGCTGACTTTGAGAAATCAGTGTATTTACATAAAAGTGGGCGTGGTTTTTGCTGCTTTCCAATGAAATTACATTGTGTTTTCATACTTTGCCCAACCCCCTGGAAAAACTTGAAATGACGTCCCTGAAAATAATGTAAATTAATTAATAAATAAAGAAGTACAGTAACCCCTCGTTATATCGCGCTTTTCGGGGGACAAGAAAAAAGCGCGATATATCCGAAAGCGCGATATAACCGAGGTCATTAAAAATAGTTTTCTATCCAGCATACAAGTAAATTATATGTGCACACTGCACATACATAAAAATTCATTTATTCGAACATTAGATTTTAGGGAGTGTGTCTTCTTGACACTTAACAGATGCGTTTCACTCATTGTATCAATACAAAAGAAAGTGTTCAGTAGTTTCCAAAGTGTCTCTGTAGTATGCAAGTTTGGGTGACAGGAATTTGCTGCTTCTTTTCAGCGAATTCAGAAGAATAGAGGAACCTTCGTTTTGTTCATTGATGAAAAAATAAATGAGAAAGAGACCTTTTCTGAGCACCTTACATATTTTCTCAAAAATTATTTCAAACTAAAAGTTTTTTATTTTTTGGGAGACAAAAGAAGAGAGCGATATATCCGAATGGGTGATATAACGAGGCGCGATATTACGAGGGGCTACTGTATGTACGTGTTTAAAAAAAATAATGTATTGGTAAACGAACTGAGCTATTTCACTTCCTCGTCCACTTTGCACCGCATGCATTTGACAAATTACATTGAACATTTAAAATCAAAATTCGCTTATTATAAACGAAATAAGTATTGTACTGGATACCAGTAGATCTATCTCAATCAATACTTAAAAGGATAATTACACAAATTTTATAATTGCATCACAGCAAAAAATATTTTTGAAAAAACACGAATATTACAATAAATGTAGCAAATTTTGAAAAGGACTTGTATAATTTTTATCGTTGATCTTCAGATCTATCTATTTGTCGACAGGGATAGACTGTATATCTAGGGACTTCATTAAAATAATGCTAGATAGGTGGTGCTGCAAACTGAGAAAATATTTTGCCATTTCACTTTACCCCGCTATTTCACTTTGCCCCACATTTCCCTACTTTTCAATTCAAAGTTAGAAAAAACTCAAACCACTCTTCATTAAAGGATACACAGAAATTCAACAGTTTAGTCGAAACAGGAAACAATAACGTATGGAATAGACATATGCTCATGTTTCAATTGACAATGCACGCCATCAGATGGGATTTGAGTGGACAGAACCACATCTGTGGTCCTTGGATAATGATAATCCTCGAAGCTTACAGAGCGTTTAGACGCTTGAAACTAGTACTTGAATCTTCGGTTTGCTTGAGTATGTTTGGAGAATAAGCCTGTATATATCGCTAATACAATATTGGCAGGTAGTACAGATATAAAGCATTATCCGGAGGGAGGGGAAGAATCGCAAAAATATTGCTTGCAGTTGTTTTATGACTAAAAGAATCCCGGAAAATGTAAAAATGTGAGTTTCAAAGTTTAATTTGATCCAACGTATACTCGCGTTTCGCGTGCTACAAGGAATTATTCACTAAATTAAATTTCGTAAGACATAAGTGATATGACTGAAACTCTATCGCCATCCTTACACTGCAAAAAATGAACTGTTGTTTTTACAGTATAACATTATTTTTATTAAATTGGCTGTATTATACTGTAAAAAACATTCCTTTTTACAGTGTAGTAGTAAGAACACACAGCTCGCATTGCTTGGATTATTAAAATTATTATTTTCTTATTTCTTTTTTACTTTCTTCTATATCTAATATATAGAAGAAAGTATTGGTTTCGTGAAAATTTTCGAATGTCGAATTTTGACGGATTTGCACGTTTTGAGGTGCGCTGAGTCCATTTCGACCATTTTTGGAAAATGTCTGTCTGTGTGTGTGTGTGTGTGTCTGTGTGTGAGTCTGTATGTGTGTGACCAGTTTTTGTGGCCGCGCTAGAGCAAAAACTACTGCATGAAATCGAACAAAAATTTTTGCACATATGTACCACCATGTGAACTGGTGCACCTGACTTTGTTTAACGAATTCCTTCAAGGGGGTGGAGCAATCGCACGTGTTCTGCGCGGGGGTGATTGCTATATCTCAGGAAGTAAAAGGCGGAATCAAACGAAAATTGGTCCATTGGTAGACCCTACTGAGTACAGGTGCTGATTCAATTTGCGTGTCAATATCTCGAAGGGGGTGGAGCAATCGCACGTGTTCTGCGTGGGGGTGATTGCTATATCTCAGGAAGTAACCGGCGGAATCAAACGAAAATTGGTCCATAGGTAGATCCTATTGAGTACAGGCGCTGATTTAATTTGTGTGTCAATATCTCAAAGGGGGTGGAGTAATCAAAAGTGCTTATTTTGTCATTGCACCTACTGTATCTCGAGAAATATTGCTGCGATTTGAATGAAATTTGGAATAACACTAACCCAATATGGAAGCAAGCATCGATTAAATTTTGGCGCCAATCGCCCCAGGGGGAGGGTGGGGTGATTTTTGCGCTTAGTCAACAATGCGAAAAATTAATTCATTAAAAAATCGCTTTCACGCTATTTAATTATCAAAACAGCTGAAAACTTTCAATGATTTGAAATTTTTAACTGTTGCCAATTTCTTTTTACTAACAAATAAAATGTTTGCAATTAATCTAAACAAGGCTTTTGTAATGATTTCCAATTTCGCTCATTGATTCTGCATTTGCAGGGTTATTACGATAATTGGGAAATTGGAGCTGTTTTCAATTATTAGGGCGAGTACGTATTTTATTTTGTAACTGGAATTCATAAGATAGATATAGAAGAAAGTTTCGTGACGGCCACGACAGCTAGTTGGAACTGTCTCTGTGTCTGTCTGTGTGTGAGTCTGTATGTGTGTGACCAGTTTTTGTGGCCGCGCTAGAGCAAAAACTACTGCATGAAATCGAACAAAAATTTTTGCACATATGTACCACCTTGTGAACTGGTGCACCTGACTTTGTTTAGCGAATTCCTCCAAGGAGGGTGGAGCAATCGCACGTGTTCTGCGCGGGGGTGATTGCTATATCTCAGAGAGTAAAAGGCGGAATCAAACGAAAATTGGTCTATAGGTAGACCCTACTGAGTACAGGTGCTGATTTAATTTGTTTGTCAATATCTTGAAGGGGGGTGGAGCAATCGCACGTGTTCTGTGCGGGGGTGATTGCTATATCTCAAGAAGTAACCGGCGGAATCAAAGGAAAATTGGTTTATAGGTAGACCCTACTGAGTACAGGCGCTGATTCAATTTGTTTGTCAATATCTCGAAGGGGGGTGGAGCAATCGCACGTGTTCTGCGCAGGGGTGACTGCTATATCTCAGGAAGTTACCGGCGGAATCAAACGAAAATTGGTCCATAGGTAGACCCTACTGAGTACAGGTGTTGATTTGATTTGTTTGTCAATATCTCGAAGGGGGTGGAGCAATCGCACGTGTTCTGCGCGGGGGTGACTGCTATATCTCAGAAAGTAACCGGCGGAATCAAACGAAAATTGGTCCATAGGTAGACCCTATTGAGTACAAGTGCTGATTCAATTTGTGTGTCAATATCTCAAAGGGGGGTGGAGCAATCAAAAGTGCTTATTTTGTCATTGCACCTACTGCATCTCGGGAAATATTGCTGCGATTTGAATGAAATTTGAAATAACACTAACCCAATATGGAAACAAGCATCGATTAAATTTTGGCGCCAATCGCCCCAGGGGGAGGGTGGGGTGATTTTTGCGCTTAGTCAACAAGGCGAAAAATTAATTCATTAAAAAATCGCTTTCACGCTATTTAATTATCAAAACAGCTGAAAACTTTCAATGATTTGAAATTTTTAACTATTGCCCATTTCTTTTTACTAAAAATAAAATGTTTGCAATTAATCTAAACAAGGTTTTTGCAATGATTTCCAATTCCGCTCATTGATTCTGCATTTGCCGGGTTATTACGATAATTGGGAAATTGGAGCTGCTGTCTCCAATTATTCTGGCGAGTACGTATTTTATTTTGTAATCGGAATTCATAAGATAGATATAGAAGAAAGTTTCGTGACGGCCACGACAGCTAATTTTTATTTTTTAAGTGCTAAAAAAGATATTCCAAATCCAATGTTAGATGGATAATGGCGATATTTTAGAAAACTCCATAGGACACCATGTTGAACCTTAGATGACATTTACTATTACTATTAACATTCTGCCTGCAATCTAGCTACAGCAAAAATAGCACTTCAAATATATTTTACTCATCAAAAATGCTTTTAAAGATAATTAAAAGGCTTGGCATGGCTAAATGGTGAAATATCTACATTTAAAACATGATATACAATATATTACTGGACTCTTTATTAAATCTATTTAAAGTCAAGAACTTTTTAAAAATATTTAAGCCTTAAAACGCAGAAGAAACAAATTATGAAGGACGGATAAAAAGTCAACCTATCAGTGACGAAGTGATTCAAAAGTGTATGAATCGCTCATTAAATTACAGGGGCTAACCGTTTCTTAACCTTTTTTTTTTTTTTTGTCGTGTGCCAGCCAGGCTGGCAATTTGGGGTGCGCTGCTTCACTTTTCGAACTGTACCGTTATTTGGTGTGAAGTCCGACTTCCACAGTACACGCATGCCATAGGTACCCGTTTATAGGGTAGACAACCTTTCACACAACAACACATTCATACAAAGAAAGGACAAGGACAGGAGAGAGAAAGCACATCCATGCCCAAGCCGGGATTCGAACTATCCATGGCAGACTACTCTGACCACTAGACAAGGTGGCCGGCCCGTTTCTTAACCGTTAAAAAGATAAGAAGAACTTGGTGTGATTTCATAGTTTCAATGTCTCAAAAGCGTAGAAAATACGTTTGAAACAACACCTACCAGGTTTTTTGACCTCTGAAAAGATGGAGAAAGCTATATTTCCGTGTTAAGCACAAAAGTCGTATCGGTACTTTTTTTTACAAAATTGAGTTATCGCCACCAGGTGGCTCTTTGTGACGTATTTTACCTAAATACAAAATTATAGGGTCATTTGAAGACGGGAAATATTTTTTTAAAAAATTCTGAGAAAGTTTCATCTGAATCAAATACATGGTGGCACAAAACTTTAAAGAGTTTTATCTCAGTTTGAGCTCAACAGCAGATACCCCTTTGCCTCAGCACAGCTGTATACATGATCTAAAAATTTCTAGGCTTGGGCTGACTATTTAATGATGTCTTGCCAGATTTGAAGACCATTTGGTGATCGGAGTATCTTATTGAGTTTGGCCACCATTTGGGCAACTTCTTACCAGAACTGGTAACTATTGGCAATGTCTCTCCATATTTAGTGCGAAAAATGAAATTCCAAATCTAGTTCACTTTTAAACTCAGAATTTATAAGTGCTTTACATTAAATATGTGTTTTATTTTAATACTTTTGAAGCTTTTGAAAAGAACCAATGCAGCAATATATGTTTTTGGCCAATCTTCTATTTCAAAAGTTCTTTTTGATTCCATGGTTCTTGCTCAACGCGAATCCACCTTTAAGCTTGGTATTTATGTGTGCCTCAAACTTTTGCGTAGGCTCTGTAAGTTTTCGGAATCCTCAAAATTAAAAATAATATCGTTCAAATAATAAAAACGAAATATGAGATAGACCTGATCATGTCCAAGTAATTCTAGACTCCGATTATCACTGTAATTCTCCATATAATCCAAACTGACACTTTGTGCTTAGCTAATCGAACTTGAAAAGAGAATGAGTGTTTGGTCATCTGGATTAAAATAATTAGTAACAAACCAATATATAAGGATAGAGGTTATAATTATAAAAAAAAACACTATAATGTCATTTTGTGTATATTGCAAAAAATAAAGTGTTGTTTTTACAGTATAATACCGGCAGCAGAAGCTCCATTTTAAAATCGTAAAATGCGCGGTAATAAACTATAAAGTTAGCAATTTTACAGTTTAGTACTGTAAAGCAGCAATTTTAGTTTATTACCACAAAAGTTAGCTGGATTATACTGTGAAAACAACAGTATAATACTGGCAGCTGAAATTCCAGTTTTAAACTCTAAAATGCACAGTTATAAACTAAAAATAGCAAGAATTTTTTCTGTAAAGCAGCAATTTTACTGTTTATTGATGGAAAATTAGCTATTTCACAGCTTATTACTGCAAAATTACAATTTTTAGTTTGTTACTATAAAATTAGCTGTAGTATACTGTAAAAACAACAGCTATTTTTGTGTACCCATAACAGAAAAAATAATACGGTCATCTTTTTCTGACGTACCATAACCTTGCCTTCAGCTACCGAGCGTAATGCTTAGTAACTGAAGGCAAGTTTTTTTTTTTTTTTTTTTTTTCACGTCTTTCTCTCTATCATTAAAACCATTATAAGGCTAAATCCAATACATAATGCAGTATGTTTGCGCATTAACATATATAAAAAGATGCATAAGTAGGCAGACATATAAATCTCCCCAAATATTACTACAAACATCTTGGACTATTGATCTGAAATCCAATGCATGCATTTATGTGAGTCAATATTTAATTAGAACAGAAAAACTCGGTTTAAACAGCAATAAATTATGAACTGAGTCAAAGCACATTGTTAAAGACATTATGTTATTTCCAATAAACGATGCCCACGTTATTTCATTCAGAAATTAATTTCCCAATGTTTCGTTTTTTCTTCCAAAAATGATTTCGAAATAGCTTTTTAAAGAATTTAACGGGAAGCTGTAAATAATGTTTCCATAAAAGATTCAAAGCATTAAGAATTCCAGTCCGGAAAATGTTTTATCCGCATCGCTTATCTTTTTCAATGAGAAAACGCAGAGGAAAACATGTTTCTAAAAATATAATTTTACACTTTTGAAAAGACGAGAAAGATGCATGGGCTGTTTATTTTTCTTCTTTGGAGCATTTTATTCAGTGCTTTTGTTATTTGAAACCGTAGAAATTTTTCTGTTTCTTCCATTTAAGATGAAACAATAATTTTGCGAAAGAAAGTTAAGAAGTACAAATTTAAAAGTGGAGTTTATCTTAACATAAGAAACCATTAGTTTTCAGAGTGGAAAAAATAATGCCTTTTAAAAGGAGTATTTCACATTCGAAATATTTTGATCTTTTGTCAGCTACAAATTTATGAAGGTAAAGATGAGAAATACAACTAGTTTATTCCTTTCTCATATTTGAAAATTAAATGTTCCGTCAGAA
>JAXGGA010007805.1:0-60408 GCA_038373865.1 Uloborus plumipes | reverse complement strand
ACAAATTTAAAAATAGAAGAAAAACTCTCTGGGGAAAAATGTAATATTGATAACCGTAATTCCTTAAGGTTTATTTGTTCAAGAAATACATATATTTTTTATGACTCGCTGAAAATAATAATTATAATAATAACTCACTAAAGTTTAGGGGAAAAAACGAAAAAAAAAAAAAAAACATCAACATATTTGATGCATTGGGATTCCGTTTGTGCTTGCAATGGAAAATAAAAATACGGAAATAACACAAACATTTCATACATAAATTAATTTTTTTTAAATCTGATGTATGTGTTTATGTACTTTTTTTTAGAAACGAAAGCAAATCTTTCCAGAAATTCATGATCTTGAAAGTACTGTAGTATAAGGCTGTTCAATAAAGAAAGATTACAAATTAATAAAGCATAATTATGTGAATAATTATGGTTTTGTAAATCGGAAAATTTGGAGACCATATTGCAATTACATGTGAAGGAAAAAAAAAAAAAAAAAAAACGAGAAAATGACCGGGCCTAAGTTCCATTCGGCAGGTGCGAATTTCGCCCGCCACAAAAACTCGTTCGCTACATATCTTTAGAATCTCAAAACTAGAGCTGCCAACTGCTACGAAAAAAATGTAGTTTCTACGAACTACAACCTGGAGCTACGACGCTACGAAAACGTGGCCAAAACGTACGATTTTCTTTTCGTTTCCTTAATCCCAAAAAACATTTCAACCAGTACAAATAAGATCCATATTATTTTCCTTTGTATAATTACTTATGTGCTTAACAAATTTGGAAAAACAAAATTAATTTGCAGAAAAATATTTTAATTAATGTAAATTTTTGTAACAAACAAATGTAAATTTGTTTGTGAACAAATGTAAATTTTTGTACAACAAAATATAAAACAACTTTTTAACATTTTAACTACATAATCTCCATATTATTTCTCTAAGCCGAATCCTATACCCGGTCGAAACTCGCTCATTTCTTTATCGAATTGCAAGAAAATTTATGATTTTGAAGCTTATCCCGCGGCCTATTGACGAAAATTAGACCCACCCTCTAAAAAGTGTCGGTTCGTCTTTTATTCGAACTTCAATTTTTGGGCACAAAATTGACTCTATCTAGCGAAATAATTGTCGTATCGTCTCCATTTTGATTTCATTCGAAAGATTAAAAAAAATGCGTTCTTTAGAACGTTTCTCCGCTAGCGCCGCGTAACGAGAATCTCGAAAATCCACGTTTAAGCGACTTATAAGCGATTGAAGTTTGAAAAAGTTAAATTTTTTGCTCAACTGTCAAAATCGTTTCATTGTAGTTCAAATCAACTTTAAATGCGACATTTCAAGCCAAGGCTTAGCTCGGTAAACCTTAATTGTAACTTTTATTGTTTCAAAATACTATGGTAGTTTTGCGATAACGTTAGTATTTAGTTTAGTAGTAGCCTTGGGTATTTGATTTTAATATAGGGTATCACTTTTGTAGTAGTTGTAAAAGTGAACGTGTCTTTGATCTCTTTGAAAAGTTGTCAGAACGACGGCAGTAGATGGCGATGTTGTGCAAATGAAGCCAATAAAAATTGTCGTATTAAATTTTAAGTTTAGAGGTTTTTTTTTTTTTTTTTGCGGAATTCCGCACGGGTCACCTAGTAAGAAATATTTTTCTCTCCAAATAATCTGTAACTTGTAATACACCGCCATCTCGGCAGTTTCCATATATGGACTGCAGTTTCGTGCTTTTTTGCACTCATCAGCATGGAATAGGAAAGTGACCGAGTTGGAGTCAAAAATCCACTTATAGAGCAAAGAGAACCAAAAGAACTGGTGGCTAATGTGAAATACCAGTGAGAGACACCAGTGTAGAACACCAGCGAGCGACCGCACTACGGTACAACTCGTAAATTTTAAGGCAGAGCTCGGGTATAAAGCAGTGAGTAACCGCCCCTAAGCAAGGGCTAAGGCAGTCCATGGATGGAAATAACCGAGTTGGCGGTGTATTGCATGTCCTTGCTTAGGGGCGGTTACTCACTGCTTTAAATCTGTTTCTTGTCCTATTTCAAATTTAACACATTTATGCCCAAGTTTTTTTAAAGAATTTTTTTTCAATTTTTATCTGCTTAAAACTCTTATTTGGAATGGTTTACATACATTTTAGGCTTAAAATAGTTCGCAGTTGCTATATTTATTAAGTTATTTCACGTCCTGTTTATGGGATATTTTGCAGATATGTGAGCAAAATACGACCTTACTTGACTTTTCTTTTGCAAAGTAACAATACTGAAAGTATCTCTGATCAATTTTAAGCAAATCATTTCAAAACAGTTTAATTTTATGAAAAACTAGCGGTACCCGCACGGCTTTGCCCGTGGTATAAAATAAAAATTTCATTTGTAAAATAATTGATATAGCAGAAGAAATGCTCTATTTTAGTTGTAATTCAACTATAATTCCTTCAAAGTATGATATAAAAATCTGGTATGGACCCCACGCTACTTAATTTTTATGTGTAAATTTCTTAGTAGATGCCTTAAGTGCTAAAATAGTGCTTGGAGTGAGCAAGATAACAGTTCAAACATTTATATCTCTAGTTTGCCGCGAAACAATGCAAAAAAAAATGTTTCACAATGATTAATCTCCTAAATATTGCCGATTTTAACATCATTCAGTGGATTTTTCGCAAAATATCGCCAATAGCGCCAAATTGAGTCCAAATATAAAAAGAAAGCAATTTTTTTCCCCAACTTGGTGATATGTCGCCAAATTGGCGGCAAATGCTTGACGACCAAAAGCTTGGCGATATATTGCCAAGTGGTCGGGCCAATTCATATCACTTTTGTCTGCATTGAAATGAACACTGATTTACTCCATAAAAGGGGTAAAACACCCCCTTGGAACATTCGAATGCAACCCCAAGGGAAGATGTACAAAAATAAGCCAAAAGAGAAAATAAGAACAATTTTGTTGCTCACAGAAACCAACAGAAATCTTACCAAAGTTTAAAAGAAGAAGAAAGTTTTATTTCCTAACTTTAAAAACAAAACAAACGATGCAATAACGCAATTCATACGATATTTGGTTAATCTGTGCTTTAGGTACCCTTTTCTCGCTAAATGGGCGATAGGCGCGCCAAGCGTGGTAACCCTGGCTATTTTGCGTAGTTTCTCTCGGAGCTTTCACTTCCGCGAGACACGCAAAAACGCGCCAAGTAATGTCCCAAAGCATTTTCACCCGGAAAAGACAGGGTTGCCAGAGAATTGAAACAAATAAATACTACGCCTCCTCTAAAAAAAATAGGGTCAGGTGGGGGAAAGTGGGTCCATGGGGTAAAGTGGGGCTATTTCGAAAAACACCAATTTATTCGATTCTAATTAAGATAATTGGTTAATTCTTTTTTTGAGACGCGAATTGAGATTACAGCAAATAATTTTGTTTTAGTTTTAAAATCTGGCAGTAATTTAAATAATGAAAAAAATATTAGTTAATGTTCGTTCCATACGAAATGAAATTTAAGCTGCTAATAAACTTCTTTAAAACACCTTTATTAAGAAGCGTAATCGATAATTTTTTGTACAGAGTTAAAGTGGATTATTCATAGAACTTATCGCCATATAAAAGTAAGAAAAAATTTGAAAATTCGTTTTTTTATAAGTTTTTTTCTGAGGTGGGGTAAAGTGGGTCTATGATTAGGCTTAGCTAAGTGTTATATGGAGCTGATTCATCTGGTCTCTTAAGTCAACGTCTATAAAGGTTTAAAACTTTATTTTTAACACTATTCTCTATATTTTCGTAATTTCATTGAATGACTAAACAAAAGTTCTCATTTTTTATAACAATGTTTTTAGATCAATGTTGTTTTTAATCAGTGCTTTCCCATCTGATCGATAAATAATCAATGCTCGAATTCTGTTGACATTATTTCTTTAATTAAATACCAGAATTAAAAATGTATAAATATTTACGTTTCTGCATTTAAATGTAGTTAAGGTGCATTTATTCTACTGTATTCTTACTTAAAAAACAATTTTTACATTTTTTGTGCTAATATACACGTATTTCTAAACTAGTCCCACTTTCCCCCACCATGGGGGAAAGTGGGTCTACCGAAACACGATCTTTTAAATGTATCACTGAGAGAAAATAAACCTTCAAAATTGAATAAATCTGCTTTGTACTTAATCTATATGAGTCCAATGTATATAAATTGCATCAAAATTTTCATTAAAATTAATTTAATAGTCAGATTTTAGGGCCTAATCCAAAAAAAGCTTGATTTTAGCCCCACTTTCCCCCACCTGACCCTATTACAAAGTAATACTGCTTCCAAACGTCGCCAAAATCAATGTTGCCAAAATGCGAAATCTATGAAAATGAAAAAAAAAAAAAATCCGCCAAATCTTTTAATTAAGTCATTAGTATATTGGAAACAGTTTTGCCGGATAAATACTACGCTCCTTATTTGGGCCGAAAAAATATTACCGTAGGGCAATTCCATCGTTACAGACGTAACAATCGCAGACTTTGAACACAAATAATTCTGGTTTGGGCTGATGAAAGGCTTCAATTTTTTTTCCTGTAGTGTAACTTGATGATGTTTATGCTACATTAAATTTGCGTGCAGATTGCTTAATTACAAAAAAATACAGAAATTAAAAACTGCCTGTTACAGACGTAATTCACAAAACAGCAAAAACTCGACTATGTCATACAACTTACAATATTCCTCTGAATTATACGGAAATTTTGAACTTTTTTTTTTAAATACGTGTTCTAGAGACTTCAAGCTTTCTAAAACCATAAAGATTGTGTGGATTTTGACTGCCGAATTTGTGAAAAAAATTCATAAACTTGTTACGGACGAAACAAAGTGGTGTTACAGACGTAACATCTCTGATTTGAAAGTAGAAAACAGTATTTTAAAGCAGGAATAAACAAAGATTTTTGTGCTAAAACAATACAGTAGCATTAATTAACACATTATTTGAATATTTTAAGTTATACTGTAACAGTTTTAGAAAATTTGGGTAAGTCTGGGGGAGTTGAGAGCATATGCCGATACGTCAATATGTAACAATAAATTAATGCATCTTAAGACAATTATTTCCAAGAAAGATTGACACAAGAAAAGTTTAGAAGGGCCTTCACACAAATGTATTTATTTGTATTCTTAAAATTAATGCATAATGGGGCTGCTACATAAAAAAATCGGGAAAAGTAAGATCTGGAATCAGTGATTGGTCTTAGGAGAACTTAAAAATTTGAAAATGTTGGATGATATAGCAGAATACTAGTACCAAACTAAAATTTAACCTTCTTGGTGACAGTTGGTCAATTTTGATAATTTTTTTTTTGAATGAAAAAATGTGTCCTTTTTCGTCCGACGTTTTCGAAATTCGAACGGCATTTTCGCAAACAAATTTCAATTACATGCCGACATAATTAAAAATTTCAAAATCAGAATACCAGAAACTTTAGTACTCGTACCATATTATGCTATATACATGTATTGCTCATCCTGTGCTTTTTACCTATTTAATTGGAAATTTACTTTTGCTACGGACGTAACATAGAGCCATTTGTTAGGTCCGAAATGTTACGTCTGTAACAGCATTAATTTAAAAACTAAATCAGTTGCAATATTTTTAACTATGGTGGGCAATTACTCTAAGAATTTGCCAAAAGGACCATTAAGGGTTTTTTTTTATTTTGATTTTTTAGGACGTAATGACAACTTTTGCTTCTTTTTTGTTACAGACGTAACATCAAACTTCTTTTTTTCAAACTTCAATTACACCATTTATATCAATTCAAAAGAAATTAATGAATGCATATTATTATAGTAACGTCTTAGTAGTTAAAATTGTGCTACAAGTAGTTATTTTTGTTTTTATTTTTCCATGAGAAATATGCATTTGAAAATGTGTTCTTTTTTCTGATTTTTACAAGTTCGTGAATATCGTACTTCCAACTAAGAAAACAAGTATTATTCTAACTCTCACCAAAAAACCAATGCAGGATTCTTAAAATATACATCTTAAGCTTTAAAATGATGTATAACATAGCAACATAACTTCAATATGAATTTTTGACCAATTGGTTTCACTTTTCATGGAATGGCCCCGTAGTATCAAAAATACTACGTCTGGCGACGCTGGAAGAAGAACGAAACAAAAATAGTTATGAACACGTAACCATGGTAACAACATGAAAAGTTGATTTCCGTTGATAAAATAATTCTTTTCATCTTTCTTTTCAAACAAATTTTATTATCGAGCTGAACCATTTTAGAATCGTTTGGGTTGCTTTACTGAAGGTAAGCCTTGAATTTCGGGATTCTAAAAACAATTATTACAGCTCTCCTGATGATCGTAGAAACTTCGAAAAAACTTCATTTTGTGCAGAAAATTTCAAGCTTTCGAATGACATAAGACTTGAAAATGTGTATGAAATATTTCTTCCCTATTTTATCGAATTTCCGCTAAGAATTCGAATAGAAAAAGAACGAAATGGAATGTTCGAAAAATCGCTTCGAGGTGCAAAACTACATGCTACAAACTAATTTTGTGCCAAGTGGCGTGAAAATCGACCGAACGGTTTTGGCGCTACGCGCGTAACAGACAGAAAGACAGACACACCTTCAGCTTTATTATTAGTAGAGAAGATAGAGATAGAGATAGAGATAGAGAGTAGAGATAGAGAAGATAGAGATAGAGAAGAGATAAGTTCGCAAAAAAAAATCTTTCTTTCTGCGGCTACCCATGCTGGATCGTTGCTTGACAGATTTGTCTGAAAATAGTTGTCAATAAATAAACTTTGATGTCCAAATAGTGGCTCTAACTGGTTTTCTCAAGAAGAAGGACTATTTAACTTGTGAAAAACAGCTTTAGTAAAAGGATATACCCATTACAGCTTTTTGTATGCAGTAACTAACAAGCGTTCCAATTTTAGGCTACTGGGCATAAATGGGTTGAACGTTAATTATTCTTTGCACCTGCAATATTTGTTACTAGGTCACCCGTGCGGAATTCCGCAAAAAAAAAAAAAAAAAAAAAAAAAAAAAAACTCTAAACTTAAAATTTAATACGACAATTTTTATTGGCTTCATTTGCACAACATAGCCATCTACTGCCGTCGTTCTGACAACTTTTCAAAAAGATCAAAGACACGTTCACTTTTACAACTACTACAAAAGTGATACCCTATATTAAAATCAAATACCCAAGGCTACTACTAAACTAAATACTAACGTTATCGCAAAACTACCATAGTATTTTGAAACAATAAAAGTTACAATTAAGGTTTACCGAGCTAAGCCTTGGCTTGAAATGTCGCATTTAAAATTGATTTGAACAACAATGTAACGATTTTAACAGTTGAGCAAAAAATTTAACTTTTTCAAACTTCAATCGCTTATAAGTCGCTTAAACGTGGATTTTCGAGATTCTCGTTACGCGGCGCTAGCGGAGAAACGTTCTAAAGAACGCATTTTTTTAAATCTTTCGAATGAAATCAAAATGGAGACGATACGACAATTATTTCGCTAGATAGAGTCAATTTTGTGCCCAAAAATTGAAGTTCGAATAAAAAACGAACCGACACTTTTTAGAGGGTGGGTCTAATTTTCGTCAATAGCCCGCGGGATAAGCTTCAAAATCATAAATTTTCTTGCAATTCGATAAAGAAATGAGCGAGTTTCGACCGGGTATAGGATTCGGCTTAGAGAAATAATATATGGAGATCAAATGTGCCGTTTAATCCCCCCCCCCCCCCCACCCTTCCACTGCAAAAACTCTGCTACGAATTTCGATTTTCAAAAGTTGGAAGCTCTGCGTCAAAACCAACTGTTCCATCTTCGAATTTAAAGAAGCCATCTGTTGAAAAAGGAACGCGTCTGAAACCCCAGTTGCAAAAAAGAGCCATCGCGAGGCTTTGTTCTGCGCCGATGCACATTCTGGGCTGTGTGTCAGCGATTAACCTTCAAGCGCTCGCTCACCTTCGATCCCGGCTCAGCAAGAGGAAGCGATTGTTCTTATTAGACACGCAGGCAAATTGGGCAATCACCCTAACGAGTTATTTATTGCAGCATTGATGCCCAATAGGCTTCGGTGTGGAAACTGATTTCGTTGAATAAGACGTACATCACCCATGGGTACACACAAGGGCAGAGCCTGATTACCGCGGGGCACGCGGGGCACAGGCACCTCCTCTTAGATTTCAGGGGGGGGCCCAAAAACCCCTTACTTTATTCAACATCTTCGAAATACTAACTGCCTGCTGTATATTTTACAATAAAACTAAAACCCTACTGTGTAGGAAGGCATATATTTTTCTCTAAATTTCATAGCATTATTCTTACTTTTATAAAAAAGTTCAATCTTTGCACAAAACTTTTATTTCGTTCTGGTAGTGTGGCAGTGTAAGATTTTTTTACTCGTAACTCATAACTGATATGAGAGGGGGGGGGGGTGAAATAGAATTGTGCCCCATATCGAATGTCAGAATGATCGGGCTCTGCAGGAGGGGGGAGGGGGGTACATGGCGCAGACGGAGGAGCTGATATTTTTAGGGAGGTGATTAAAGGGGTATTTTTGGGGGGTGGGTGGGCGGTAGGGGTCGCATTTGATAGTTTTGAGTCCTCCATTCTGGAAGTACCAAGACAAATAATTGGATGCACAGACATGTTTGTGCATTCGTAAGCTCACATTTTTGCATTGAAAAAGACGTTCCTTGCAACGCCGAAACACGTGTCTGCAGAACTCCTCCGCATTTGGGCTTTTCAACGTTGTTTTTTTTTTTTTTTTGCTGAAAATAATTTTGTTTGCTCATATTCAAGAAAAAATGGCATCATCTTTTTTTTTTTTTTATCAATGATTTCTTTCACTATTTAACTCCATTCACGCTCGTGCAAAGGTTTTTAACAGATCCAATTTAAAATTGATTTTTACCACCTCAAAAACTTCCGTATATTTTTTTGGGTGCAGTTAGCGGTTAAGAGTTTTCAAAATTTTCGGAAAGAAACGCCTCTAAAAGGTATTTTTCGCGAGCGTTCCAATGAGACCAAAATCTAGAAAATCCGACTATTATTCCGGGCAAAAAGAGCAGTTTTAAGCCATTTTTGAGTCCTTAGATAGAAATTAGAACGGTTTCGTACTGTTTTGGTGTTCGAAACCCCTCTACGACCCTTCCCGATTGTCCAAGTATCTCCCTGCCAAATTCGTCGTTTTAACAGTGTACTGTTGAATTTCGAAGAAAATCAGCTAGCCATTTTTATACAATGTATGAAATGATACAGTAAAACACCGAACTTAAGTAAACATCGACATTTAGTCGTGAGTGTCAACTATCACAAAGAAAACAAAAGACAGTACACGTCGTTTCATTTTTGCTTATTAATCAATTAACATAGTGGACATTGGCAGTGTCCAATTTCTGTTTTTATACAGTAACATAGTACAGACACATAAACGGCTCTCACTGACATCTATCAGACATCCAAAAGAACATTTTATTTTATCTTGAAAACATATTATTAAGTCTTCTGTTATCAGCTACTAAATTTTAATAAAATTAAAAAAAATGAAGCGGTAACTTTGAACGCAGATTTCTAAAAACTATTTAGCAAGTTTCTCTACCTCGTATTCACACAAAGAATGGTCAGAGTTCTTTTGAAGTTCGGTCCATGCAGGCACGTCATTTCAAAATTTTTCGTGTGTGTGGAGCGGGGGAGGGGGGGGGGGGGAGCCCATCAAATGGGGGACATTTCACCGGTAATTTTTTAGTATTGAAGTCGCAAAAATGCAATTTTTTATACGAGTTTTTATGATAGGGGAAGAAGGTTTGGGGCTCTCCCCCTAAAAAATTTCGAAATTGAACTCAGAATGATTTTCTGAACGACATTTGCAAACCAGCATGCATAGCAGAAATTAAATTCGAAAAAGCCATCGCCAATTCCTTTGAAACATTTCTAGATCCGCCCTTGCAGTGAACTCTCGCAATTTCCCCACAGAATTTTTACACGTCTCCCGCGTTCACTATGGCCCCTACAAAGACCTTGCCGTATTTAAAATCTTTTTTTTTGTTGTTATTGTTTTAAATGAAATAGCGAACCGGATTCTATTTTTAAAGGCTGATGAATAAATTAAAAAAAAAAAAAAAAAAAACCGCCATAGAGTGAAGCCGCGAAAGTCAAAGCGCGAAGTGGCGAGGGACAACTGTATTTTTTTTTTTCTGGCAGATCAATTCAAAACAAATATAAGAAATTCAATTTTTAAATTTTTCTGGATTAGCTGGACTGTCTGAGCAGCTCTGGGTCCGCCATTTTGTACCGCACAGTGAAGGCGTGGGCGCCACGCCTACAGAACAAGGTGATGAGTGATGTTGACAGACTGCCAATTTGGAAAGAGCGACTGCACGACCTCTGAGGTCCAAAAAGTTTCCATTCAGTAAGAAACCCTTCTGCACAAAAATAGCCACACATAATACAACACGTTGAAAAGCACAAATGCGCAGGATAGTACTGCAGACACGTGGTTCGGCGTTGCAGGAACGCCTTTTTGCAAAAACGTGAGCTAACATCACATTTTTGCATCGAAATAGGCGCTCCTTGCAACGCCGAAACACGTGTCTGCATTTATGATTTAAACGTTGTATTATATGCTGTAAAAAACATGTTGTCATTGCGAAAACAGAAATATTGCAAACAAGGCTAAAAAGAACAAAAAAAGCGTTATTATGAGCGAGGATAATTTGCATATGCGTTGTTGATTTTTTTTTACTTAAAAAAGTAGAAGCTTAAAACAAACTTTGCAATAATGAAAATATTAAAAATTAGATCTATGAGGACAAAATTAAGAGATAGAAAATAAAAAATTATGAATGTCTCCAAAACGTCTAAAAAGACTGTCAGCAACATACATTAAAAAAAAAAAAAAATACTATAAAATCTTCAATAGAATTTGAAAATTTTTGGATTGGTCACCATCAAGCGTTTATATTAAAATTTTAAGTCGAATGTTCTAAAACCCAAATAAATTATTAGAACCATGAGTGTAGTATAATTTTGGTAGAATTTCTCTGTGCCACTTATTTTCGGATAAAATTTAACAATCAATCAGACTACAAAAGAAAAATTTTGTTTTTAAAACCCAGATATTATAACAACTGAGGATACAACTGATAAGGAAAAAGATTGTCTGAAAACATTCTAAATTTTTCATTTTTTGTATGGAAACCAGATGAAAAAGAGCTATAAATATCTTTGTGCTTGAAGAATAAAAGAAAATAAAGCAACTTTAACAAGCAAATTTATAGAGCTAAACGTTTCAGAAATTAATTTCCTTTCCCATCCCTCCATCAAAAATGTGCTTGAATCTTTAATTTTTACCCTACTTGTATATCCAGTTACTAGATGGCAGCATGAATGACAAATTTCGAAGTCTAATTTCGGAAGCTGAATGGATATGACGTCACCGAGCAGATTTTTTAATTATTATTAATGGCAAACATGGGGGGAAATTAAATTATTTTTTTAATGCGCAGAAAAAAGCTGTCTTCAGTGTTTGCTGGAATGGCAAAAAATTGAACCAATTGTTGTTATTGTGTTCCTTTGTATCAAATAGTTCAATATTCGAATTAAATTTGAAAGAATATTGTTTGCTTACTTTTTGTTAAGCAGACGATTTTTATGCATTTAAAATTAATATCGTTTGAATAACGTTATGCAAGTCAAAAAGAAATTTCATTCACGTAACTTTAGAAGGTGATATTTGCAGAGCTTAACGTTCAAAATCAATATTTAACTTTAATCATGGATATCAAAGAAAAGGATATTAAATGTTATTTCAATGCTGAAGAATGGGATTCCATGGGTTATTATGAAAAAACCCGTTACATGACGCTTAAGCGGAATTATGAGTTTTTGATATCTATAGGTAAGATATTCTTTTGTTGGGACGCATACTGTTTTCTTTTAAACTGTTCTTTTCATGTTGATTCCATTCTATTTAGTCTTATTACAAAATTTTTAATTGATGTGTTGATAAAAATGAAAAGTTTAAAACTGATTTTTTATCCTTTCAAATTTCTAAAATTATGTTTCTGACCTTTTTTTTTTCTGATATTTATGTACGTAAAATTTTTACTGGTTAGTTCTATAAGATTTTACCGCGGAACCATTAATAATTTGTTTTGTTTTCTCAATGTAATTTTCAAATATTTTTTAGGGTTGTCAGCAAAAATTCCGAATTTTATGAAACCCAAAAATGGAACGTTAGTTAGAAGAAAAACTAATGAAAAGAAAAATGAGTCGAAGGGTAAGAGATAAATAATTCTATTTCATAATTTAGATTTTTTGGCTGTGATTTTAATGAAGCATAGGTTTTGAGCAGGGGTGATTGTGTTCCGGTATTTTCATGATCGATTCTGGTATTTTCATGTTCGAAAATACCGGAAATAAAATATTTTTAATTATGCTTTTATCGTCCCACCTCTGGATTTTTTTTTTTTTTTTTGCCTTTTCGAATTTTTGATGATTATACCGATAATTATTAATAATATTCATCAAATAGAAATGTTAAGATTCGCAGAGTAATCTGTTAGTGATTCTGTTAGACTTTTGCTTTTTCCTTAAAATATTAATAAAAATTAGGTGTGCTTAAGTAATAGGGGCCTTGGTTTTGACCCCCCCCCCCACACACACATACACATTTTCTCTTTAAAACTTTCAGGTATTATTTTATGAACTCACAATCACCTCTGGTTTTGAGATTCGGCAGATGTGAATATGTTTCATCTGGCGGTATTTTGAAAGGGTGAAAGAGAGATAAAGTAACTTTATCAAATTAGTTACAGTAGCCCCTCGTTATATCGCGCCTCGTTATATCGCTCATTCGGATATATCGCTCTTTTATTTTGTCTCCCAAAAAAAAAAAAAAAAAAAAATTTTTTAGTTCGAAACCATTTTTGAGAAAATATGTAAGGTGCTCAGAAAAGGTTTCTTTCTCATTTATTTTGTCATCAATGAACAAAACGAAGGTTGTTCTATTCTTCTGAATTCGCTGAAACGAAGCAGCAAATTCCTGTCACCCAAACTTGCATACTGCAGAGACAGTTTGGAAACTACTAAACACTTTGTATTGATACAATGAGTGAAAAGCATCCGTTGTAATGTGTTGTAGTAATCTGTGAAAGTTATATTTTTTTGTTACTTTTGACTGAAAAAAAAAAGCTAATGTTCGAATAAATGAATTTTTATGTATGTGCACGAATAATTTACTTGCATGCTGGATAAAAAACTATTTTTAATGACTTCGGTTATATCGCGCTTTCGGACATATCGCGCTTTTTTCTTGTCCCCCGAAAAGAGCGATATAACGAGGGGTTACTGTATTTAAGTTGTATTAAAAACTAAATTGGGATTAATGAATTCATTAGAAAAAATGTTTTGTTTTTAAAACAATCCCATTTTCATGAACAGTGGAACCTCGGGTAACTCGATACCCCAAGAGACCATGAACATATGTCGAGTTATGCGGGTGTCAACTTACCGAAGTTTCGTAATTTCAACTATTGTAGTGTTTTCTGTTTTGCTTATTTAAAAGTGTTTACAATTCACGTTATACTGAATGATTTTTTATTCATTTATTTATTTGTATAAAAAAGAATATTACAAAATAAATAAGACAATTTTGAAAAATTAGATGAATAGCACACAAAAGCACAAAGTGTGTGATGGCTGACTTCTCTTAAAAGCTCTAATAGAGCTCTTTTCGAAAAAGATATAATTTGCTGACCCGAAAACTGTAGAACTCTCAGAAATGGTCAGTGTTAAGGCCCCTATATAGACGAGCCGACGCATCACGATTAAGTTTCACCACTTTGGATCCAGCGCGCGTTTGAGGGTTGTCTTTTCTGGCGAGTTATCGTTTTTTGGTAACTTTTCACCTGAATTCAACAAAGCTTGGCAATGTCCCGAAACTTCGCTCTGGTAACCCTAGCTCCGCAACAATGAAAAATGAAAGTAAAAGTAAATGAGTTGGATCCGAAGTGGTGAAACTTAAGCTTGATGGGGGGGGGGCGGGGGTCGGCCTGTCTATATAGCGGCTCTAGTCAGTGTGAAAGACAGTGTGTTTAGACCAAAATTGCAAGTGGGTGTCGACTTATAGAGTTTTCTGTAAATTTGTGTCAAGTTAGAAAGGTTTTCACCATTGAAATTTCCATTGAACCAACCATTGGAAACATAAATGTCGACTTACCGAGGTAGTCGAGTTACTGAAGTTTTACTGTATTTTGCATCTTGATTATAAGCGTAATTTTCATCGCAATGGAATAGTTATTGTATAGAATATTGCTACGTATATAAGTCTTTCTTCGCAAAAGTTGATAATTTCTGTGCAGCAAAAGGTATAAATGCAGGCCTGTCATTTGAAGTCTTTCCATGGGGGGGGGGGGGGGGGTGCAAAAAGTGCAAACACAGTGCAATTTCATTGGAAAACAACAAAAACCAAGCCCACTTATCTATAACTACATTGATTTCTCAAAAACAGGGGGGGGGGGCAATTGACACCCCCCCTCCCCAAATGAAGGGCCTGCAAAGTTAACGTTCGGAGAAGTGACAACTTTTTTTTTTTTTTTTCCCCAAAAGCGCAATCACGGAAGCTCTTAATCCTTATTAATGAAAGAATAGAGTTCTTTCTGGTTAAAAAGTTGGAGATAAACCAATACGTTTGTTTTTTTAACTAGGGTATATTTGAAATAGTACTTCTATTTCAGTTCGTTTTTTACAATGGAAATTTTATATATTCTAAATAATTTATGTTGTCAGTATGTAAAATCAGGGAAAGTGCGAAAGTTGAAAGCTTGTTTGGAACATTTCATAAAACAACTTCATTCCCAAAAAGTTTCCAAAAACTTGATTTTCGGCTCCAATCGTGGAGGGTGTTTGGGGGCTATTTATAAAATATGCCACCAGTGGAGCACATAGTAGTGATGCAACGAATATTCGGCCAAGGCCGAATATTCTGCTTCGGCCGAATACCTATTTCATTATTTGGCCCTGACCGAGTACTGTGCAAAAATGTATTTAATTTTCGCAATTTGAAAGTTTTATATAAATTTTTAATTAAATGGGCATTTTGAATAAAATCTTGTTATACTATGATCCTTTGTCACTTTTGAGGTTATTCACTAATTTTATTGTCAACTTAAACTGCGTGTACTACAAACCTTGACCATCTTCTCTACTAATAATAAAGCTGAAGGTGGTTCTGTCTGTCCTTCTTTCTGTCTGTCTGTTACGCGCGTAGCGCCAAAACCGTTCGGTCGATTTTCATGCCACTTGGCACAAAATTAGTTTGTAGCATGTAGTTTTGCACCTCGAAGCGATTTTTCGAAAATTCCATTTCGTTCTTTTTCTATTCGAATTCTTAGCGGAAATTCGATAAAATAGGGAAGAAATATTTCACACACATTTTCAAGTCTTATGTCATTCGAAAGCTTGGAATTTTCTGCACAAAATGAAGTTTTTTCGAAGTTTCTACGATCATCAGGAGAGCTGTAACAATTGTTTTTAGAATCCCGAAATTCAAGGCTTACCTTCAGTAAAGCAAGCCAAACGATTCTAAAATGGTTGAACTTTAGAATAAAATTTGTTTGAAAAGAGAGATAAAATGAATTATTTTATCAACGGAAATCAATTTTTCATGTTGTTACTATGGTTACGTGTTCATACTTATTTTTGTTTCTTTCTTTCTCCAGGGTTGCCAGCGTCTATCTTCGTAGGCTACGACCAGACGTAGTATTTTTGATTCTACGGTAGTATTTTTTCGGCCCAAATAAGGAGCGTAGTATGTTTCTGGCAACCCTGTTTCCAATACACTAATGACTTAATTAAAAGATTTGGCGGATTTTTTTTTTTTTTTCATTTTCATAGATTACGCATTTCAGCAACATTGATTTTGGCAACGTTTGGAAACAGTAGTATTTTTTAATATTTTTTTTAGAGGAGGCGTAGTTTTTTTTTGTTCCAATTCTCTGGCAACCCTGTCTTTTTCCCGGTGAAGCGGTGAAGACGCTTTGGGACCCTGCTTGGGGCGTTTTCAAAAAGTCAACTACGCCAAATAGCTAGGGTTACCACGCTTGGCGCGCCTATCGTTCATTTAGCGAGAAAAGGGTACCTAAAGCACAGATTTACGAAATATCGTATCAATTGCGATATTGCATCGTTTTTTTAAAGTGTTTCATTTCGGAAAATGTATTGTTTTGTTTTTTAAGCTAGGAAAGAAAACTTTCTTCTTCTCTTAAACTTTGGTAAGATTTCTGTTGGTTCCAGGGCCGTCGCGAAGCAAGTTCGGTTGGGGGGGTGTTGAGATTAAATTTGCCGACCAATTTCCAACGTTTTGCCGACTTATATGAGTGAATTTCGATCCGTGATTTTCAAACCAATGGGCTCCATAAAACGAGTAAATTGAGGGTGTTAAGTTTCAGAAGAAAAAAAAAATGTAACGAAAAAAAAAAAAAAAAAGGCATGATGCATTATGAATGCACATTGCACATCAATTTCACGACATTAACACTGGTTCATCAACCATATTGCTCTGAAAATTTCTAAAAAATGTAGGATATAACTTCGCTTGCACACCCTGGCTTTAAATTTTAAGACTATGCAGAGTTGTTGGGCGTCATTTTAGACAAAAATAAAAAGCTTTTTTTTGTTAAGACGCAATTTCAAGTTATTTCTGTAAGCAGCATTAGGAACTTGTTTGATTTGTGGACGCTCTTCTACAAAGTTTCGAAACAGAAGCTCTAAAAACGCATTTTTGAATGTACATGGAAAGTTTTTGATATTGACGTCCTAAAACGCAATTTAGGACTACATGCTGACGCGTTAGATGAGGAGGCGGTTACTCTCTTCCGGATGTGTTTGTGTGTGTGTGTGTGTGTGCGCGTATTATAATGTTTTTATTAGCGATGACCAATTGCTATATATTTTCTTTTTGGACCTCAAATTGCAAGCAGTTCCTCTTTCAAATTGGCAGTTTTCCAGGTTTCTAGATCACCATTTTTTGCCTAGCTAATCTATCATACAGGATTTTTTATGCTAGTCGTAGTGGCGACATCTTTTAATTTACTTGGCATTCGATCTGGCTAGCACCAATTTGGCTAATATTACAAAAAAATGCCCAAATTTGCATTTCTATTGCCAATTTGGAAAATTTCTCTGTGGGCCTGTGGAAAGCCTTGGATCTCAACACCAGTGTTTCTTTCAGACATCTTTCCGGGGCACTGCACTCCCGGAGAAAGTCAACTGCCCCCCCCCCCGGGAGAAATCTCAGTTTGCACTAGCACATATACACACAAAAGAATAACAAAAGAAATAAATTAATAAGTGAAAATAATCAGTAAATAAACAAGTTTAAAAATAAATAAAAGCTTTAAAACATATATCGTATTTGTGTGTGTGTGGGGGGGGGGGGTAATCAAAGATGGGCTGCAATTGTATCTTAGGTCCAGGTGCTGATTACTGAATAGGCCAACTAGGCCGCGGCCTAGGGCCCCCACAATTTAGGGGCCCAAATGGCTAAAATTGTTGTAGTCAATGCCTAAATTTGTTTTATCCCATGCTTAAAATTGATAAGATTCATTATGGGAGGTCCAAAAGAAGTATTTGGCCTAGGGCCCCGTGATATCTTAATCAGGCCCTGCTTAGGACATCAGTTTCAGAAAAATAACGGAAAAGAATTTGCAAACCTTATCCTTTTTCCATTGACATCAAAAATCGCCTACAGTTGCGCCTTTTGTTTTAAAAGTGGGAGGGAGGATTTAAATTTCAAAACACTTCCAGCGAGAGTACTGAATTGCATTAATATTTATAATGTTATAAAAGTGTCTAGAATTGCTAGAACTTTTTAAAATTTTAAAATTCTAATTTTTATCAAAGATGGTTTATACTGCAAATTTGGAAAATTATGGGAGACGGAAGTCCGTGGACATTATCCTTTCCCTTATCGACCACAAAAGGACTTATACTATTGCGATTCCAGGATTTCAATCTCAAAAATTTTAAAAGGTAAAGTCCTAAACCCACCCCTTTCTCTGATGGCATCAAAAAGCACTAAAATTGTGTTTTAATGTTTCAATTTCAAAAACTTTTCCGGGGTAGAGTTCCGAACTCGAACCCTAACGTCATCAGAGACGGCTTACATTCTCCTTTTCAGGACTTCAATTTCGGAAAAGTTCCAAAAGAGTTTCACAGACCACATTTATCTCCCCTATCTAATCAAACATAGCTTACAATTTCGCGTTTAGAACTCAAATTTCGACTTTATTTTCTTGAAGAGAGTTTCAAAACCTGCCCCTTTCTCAACTTCATCACACATACCAACAATTGCGTTTTTAGGCCTTCAGTTACATGTGGCAATTTCAGCAAAAAAAAAGGGGGGGAGAATCCGTGACCCCCTCCCCCTAGTTAGGGGCCTTATCTTAAATATCATCTCAGATGACCTACAATTGCGTATTTAGAGCTCCAATATTGAAATATTTTGAGGGTGGGGTCTTGAACTTCATCCCTTACCGAACGTCATCAACGAACCTATACATTTGTGTATTTTGGGCTTCAAGTTGGGAATTTTTCTGGGGGAATGCCTCCGGATTCCCCTTAGTGTTTTTTAATATCTAACAAAATTTTGTTTTGGGAACAAACAAGTTTTTGGAGTTTCAGTTTCGAAAAATTACCGGGCGGAAAACTAAGTTTTTTAAACATTTATTGTCTCTCCAATGGGAATGGTGGCCAGGAAAATTTATTTAGGGAGGGGTCTAACCAATCATTAAGATAAATTTACGAATTGATGTTAGAAAAGAGAAATTTTTTTATAAAAGAAAGCGATTTTTTATTAAATAAGAAATTTTTAAATTATTTCGGAGAGGAGGAGAGGTTGTCAACATCCACTCCCTTTAATACGCCCTTGGCAACTGCGGATCCAGCTTTAGTGGAGGTCACTGTCCAAAAAGGAGGGGGGGAGTAGAATTTTAAGGGTCAAATGGGGGGAGAGTTGACCAAATTTATCGAAATCCAGCCAGCTTTTGTTTTTGGAGGAGATCAATATAAGAAAGGGGGGGAGGAAGGCAAAACTACAATTTTAGATCTCAAATTTAGTGGGAGGGGGGCAAACTTATCGAAAAAAGTCTCCGAAATTCAGTTTTATGCTATTTTTGCCCCCCCCCTCCTCCCCGACCCGCTGGATTCGCGCCTATCTTTGTGCCCCTACGGATTCTCAAAGTGCCCCCCCCCCCCCCCCGGAGCTAAATGTCTGAAAGAATCACTGCTCAACATTTCCTACACTATTGAAGAATGGCGAAACAGCGTTTTTTAAGACTTATGTTTTCAAAATATTCCGAAATAACCCTGATCATATTGGGGAATACTAAAAAAATCTGCTTTATTAATATTATCTGAGTGAGGGCTTCCTTGAACAAATTAAAAAAAAAAAAAATCGTTACAGAAAAGTATTAAAAAATATTACTTGGAGGAACTTTTTTTTTTTTTTTTACTTTTGCTTTTCTGGGGGCTTAGTCCCCTAAATGTAAAATTCTAACTCCGTTCATGCCCTCTGAATCTGACACGAGTTCTTAATTTCAATTTCCTGTATTTTTTTATTACAGAATTAAACAGCAAAATAGTTAGAATACAGCTGACTTTTGTACATTTCGAACATGGCAGAAATAAAGCTTATTGAATAAAAATTATTTAAGTTTCTTAGCTATCTCAACCCTTTGTTATCGGAAGAAAATAGAAAATTAAAAATTTCATAAAAAGACCCTTTTGGGGCACAAATAAATACCATAATAATAAATAAATATGGGCATAAATAAATGTGGGGCAAAGTGAAATGATAAAATATTTTCAGTTTGCAGCGCCACTTATCAAGCAATCTTTTAACTGAGTTCCTGAACAAATAGTTGATTCCTGATAAGAAATAAGTAGTTCTAAAGATTAACGAAAAAAACTATACAAGTTATTTTCGAAATTAGATACACCTTTTGTAATATTCGTGGTTTTTCGAAAACATTTTTCGTTAGTACAAAATGATAAAATTCTTGTAATTATAATTTTGAGCACTAGTTGAGGTCTCCTAATGTCCAGTGCAGAACTAATTTAGTTCATGTTTAAAATGTTTTGATTTTAAATGCTTGATGCAATGTGTAAAGTGCACGTCGAGCAAAGTGGATGGGACAAACTGAAATAGTAGTTCATTTCGTTTTCTTGGGCATTCATTTATGAAATCACGAAAGTATTTTCTCCTTTATTAATTAATTCATTTACATTCTTATACTTAATTACTCGCTTATTTACGCATCCATTCATTTATTTTCTTATAGATTCTCTATTTTATTCATTTATTTATTTTTTCCATATATTAATTTATTCACTTATTTATTTTTCTCATACATTAATTAATTCCCTTATTTATACAATCGTTTATTTTTCATTAACAATTCATTTTTTCGTTTATTTACGCATTCATTTGACGAAAATTACTGTTAATTACTGAATAGGAAGTTTTACTTATTTATTTTTTTATTTTTCTATAGTATAGCAGCGGCTTAAAGGGGCTGATCACGTTCTACACAAGGCTGCTATATCTTAGCCTTAAACTGTAGCTAAGCACAATAAATAATTTTCTACTAAACGTATAAGTAGCCCATCATCTCATCTCAAATAAATGAAAACAAATTTCATAAGAATACTTACAATTACGTAAAAAAATTGTTTCTATAATTATTCCCAACAAACACAAACGACAAGTCAATTTTAGTTGGACAAAGTTCAACCTCTTAGTACTAAGAAAAAATCCAAACACCTACAAATTCTGCAATCCAAAGAAATCAATCAATTATTATCAGGTTTCTTATTTTAAAACATACCTCAAAAATCTAAATCCTTGACGCTCCCTGACTTGTTTTTCTTTCTTCTTTGGGGTGATAAAAGTAGAAGTATGCATTTTTGAAGGGTAATCCGGAAAACGAAAGCAAAAAAGCAAGTTGTCCTAGCCGATTCCTCTTTTCTTTCTTTCTTTGTGACGGTCTTGGTCAGTGGCGTACTCAGGGGGTGGGCTGATAGGGCTGCAGCCCCCTCCGAAATTTTCCAAACAAATTTTTAAAATGTAAGCTGAAATTATTTTCATTCATTTTTATTTATTTATTTTTCCTTTCTTGCTGAAATCAGGACACGAGAATTTCTTTTGAAAAAAAAAATAAATGGGGCAAAATTAAAAGAAAGGTGAAAAAAAGTAAATTCCTCCTTCTTCTTTTTTTTTTTAAATCTCTCCATTTTACCGTATGTGACGTGTATGGTTATCCTTTAATTCAATTTTGTTGACATTTTCTCCAAATATGTTTCAGAAACAATGATTAATTCTTGGTCATTCATCTAATTTTGTTAAATAAATTTCAACAAATGTGTGGTTGAAACCCAATATTAGGAATATAGTAAAATAAATGGCAAAATTAATGCTAATTAAGCTCAAATTTGCAAAAATATTGCATGCGCTTGCTTCAGGAATACCTTCTTTAATAAAGAAAATTTTTCAAATTTAAATTTTAATATTTTCTACTAGCGGTACCCGCACGGCTTTGCCCGTGGTATAAAATTAAAAGTTCATTTGTAAAATAATTAATATAGCAGAAAAAATACTCTATTTTTGTTATAATTCAACTACAATTCCTTCAAAGTATGATATAAAAATTTGGTATGGGCCCTACACTACTTCCTTTTACGTGTACATTTCTTAGTAGATGCCTTAAGTGCTAAAATAGTGCTTGGAGGGAGTAAGGTAACAATTCAAACATTTATATCCCTAGTTTGCCACGAAACAATGCAAAAAAATGTTTTACAATGATTAATCTCCAAAATATCGCCGATTTTAACATCATTCAGTGAATTTTTCGCAAAATATCACCAATAGCGCCAAATTGAACCCCCCCCCCAAAAAAAAAAGTTTTTAAAAAAATCGCAAATTTGTCGCCAAATTGGCAAAATATCGCTAATAGCGCCAAATTGAGTCCAAATAAAAAAAAAAATTCGCCAACTTGGCGATATGTGGCCAAATTGGCGACAAATACTTCGCGACCAAAGGCTTGGCGATATATCGCCAAGTGGTCGCGCCAATTCATCTGCATTGAAATTAACACTGATTAACTCCAAAAAAGGGGTAAAGCATCCCCTTGTGACATTCAAATGAAACCCCAACTGGAGATGCACAAAAATAAGCCAAAAGAGAAAATAAGAACAATTTTGTTGCTCACAGAAACCAACAGAAATCTTACCAAAATTTGAAAGAAGAAGAAAGTTTCCTTTCCCAGCTTTAAAAACAAAACAATACATTTTCCGAAATGAAACACTTTAAAAAGAACGTTGCAATGTCACAATTTATACGATATTTGGTTAATCTTTGTGCTTTGGGTACCACTTTCTCGCTAAATGGGCGATAGACGCTCCTACTACTGTTTCTAAACGTTGCCAAAATCAATATTGCTGAAATGCGAAATCTATAAAAATGGAAAAAAAATCCGCCAAATCTTTTAATTAAGTCATTAGTATATTGGAAACAGGGTGGCCAGAAAAATACTACGCTCCTTATTTGGGCCGAAAAAATACTACCGTAGTATCAAAAATACTACTTCTGGCAACCCTGGAAAAAGAACGAAACAAAAATAAGTATGAACACGTAACCATAGTAAAATGAAAAGTTGATTTCCGTTGATAAAATAATTCATTTCATTAACCATTTTAGAATCGTTTGGCTTGCTTTACTGAAAGTAAGCCTTGAATTCCGGGATTCTAAAAACAATTGTTACAGCTCTCCTGATGATCGTAGAAACTTCGAAAAAACTTCATTTTGTGCAGAAAATTTCAAGCTTTCGAATGACATAAGACTTGAAAATGTGTATAAAATATTTCTTCCCTATTTTATCGAATCTCCGCTAAGAATTCGAATAGAAAAAGAACGAAATGGAATTTTCGAAAAATCGCTTCGAGGTGCAAAACTACATGCTACAAACTAATTTTGTACCAAGTGGCATGAAAATCGACCGAACGGTTTTGGCGCTACGCGCGTAACAGACAGACAGACAGAAGGAAAGACAGAGAGACAAACTTTCAGCTTTATTATTAGTAGAGATTTACATCAGAACGCTGTACTTTTGTATTTTTTCCATTTGAAATTAGCATTGACATCAGAAATTCGAAACATTTTTTAACTGCATTTTATGAGGTGCCCCGCCCCCTCCTCTCACAGAGTGTCCCCTCAGCCCCCCCTGAAATGATTTGTCTGCGTACGCTGCTGCTCGAAGCTTTTTGTCTCTTTTCGCGCCAAAAGGAGGAGGAAAAAGGTCCTCGAGCGACACCACCGAAATCTCTAGGCCCCGGGATTCTTCCATGAACGCGTCCCCCCCCCCGCCCCACGACGAATAAATCATGCAATGAAGACGAAAGAATCAGCTAAGATCCCAAGACCCCCCAGCTAAAAAGATTCACTGACCAGACAAAGAGCAGAGCAGAAGCGAAGCGTCCGTTGTCACCATTTGATTACTTTCGACGATCTGAACTTTCTTTTTCTTTTCACATTTTTGTACAACTTCAATGTAAGATATTTAGGAAATTGCGATCTGAGAGGTAATTTATTATATTCCTATTAAAAGATTATGCATGCTTTGGTATGGATTCAAAAAAAAAAAATATTAAAAAAAAAAAAAAAAAAAGATGCTATGGAAGAATATATTTCCTGCCCAGGTAACGAGCCCTGAGGTGTCCGTGAAACAAATGGAGCCTGTTCTCACCCGAAAAAATTTCCAAAATTACAGGCCTGAATAGGTAATTTTGGCCTCCCTTTGGTCGGTCCTTAAACAATCAAATATAGCCGATAGCTGCATTTTTAGGACTTATATTTCGAAAAAATTGCCAAATATCCCACATTTTTGCCCCAAAATGGCACTTTGATCCCTCCTTTCCATAAGATATAACAACCCACTCCTTAACTAGAATATGGATACGCCTTTGAGAACTGCCGACCCGTATTTTACCATTCGGCAAAATGACATGATTTCCTTCCATCACATAAATTTGAGTTCGGCGCATCCCTCGGTATAATGTAGGCAAAATGAGACTTAGTTGAAGTAACTACCGGCAAGTTAAGATTGCAGTAAAAGAAGAAGTCGCTGAAATGATTTATCTTCTTTCAAATGAACTGAACAGTTGTCTACGATCATCATATGATTTAAACGGTACATGTTTTTCTTTTTTTATTAAAAGTGAAAATGTAAACATGGCTCTCAAAAAAAGCTACTTATTGCTTAACTCAAAAATTTTGAATTCAGTATCAAAGCAAAAATGCCGACTTTAGAGCCAAATTCACTGAGTGAACACTTATTATGTCGGCAAATTGAGCAGTCGGCAAAATAAGCATTTGGTGAGCAGTTTAAAAAGTTCTGTGTCTGAGATATGAAATCAACAGAATGAACATGAAGCATTATTACCAAACATGGTATTCTAACAAATTATAAATCTGTATACATGTGTACTATATAAAAAAGAGGGTAAATGAAACATTTCGCGAATCCTGAATTTGAAAAAGGAAAAATGCCGATTCTAGTGAATCTGACGATTGACGTCGCCGTATTTATACATGAGCCTACTCGGTCAAAATGCCCAGGAGATGATACGTTAAAGGGAACAGTCGGTAAAATAATTTCAAACGGTCGTGTGTACGTGTGTGTAACTGAACATGTATGATTGAGCATTTTTTTAAATTAAAAAAAGGTTTTGAAAATCTGAAACATTAAAAATTCCGAATCAAACTGATTTTGCCGACTGGAAAAAATCGCTGGGAGGGTGAGACACCCCTCTCACCCCCCGGTCGCGACGGCCCTGGTTGGTTCCTGTTATTAACAAAATTGTTCTTATTTTCTCTTTTGGCTTATTTTTGTCCATCTCCCTTGGGGTTGCATTCGAATGTTCCAAGGGGGTGTTTTACCCCATTTGTCGGGTAAATCAGTGTTTTCAATGCAAATGTGATATGAATTGGTTAACAAAAGTGATATGAATTGGCGCGACCACTTGGCGATATATCGCCAAGCTTTTGATCGCCAAGTATTTGACGCCAATTGGCGAAAAAAATTTTCTTTTTTTGATTTAGGTTCAATTTGGCGCTGTTGGCGATATTTTGCGAAAAATCCACTGAATGATGTTAAAATCGATGATATTTAGGAGATAAATCATTGTAAAACATTTTTTTGCATTGTTTCGTAGCAAACTAGGGATACAAATGTTTGAATTGTTATCTTGCTCACTCCAAGCACTATTTTAGCACTCAAGGCATCTACTAAGAAATTTACACGTAAAATTAAGTAGTGTGGGGTCCATATCAGATCTTTATATCACTTTGAAGGAATTATAGTTGAATAAAACTAAAATAGAGCATTTTTTCTGCTATATCAATTATTTTACAAATGAACTTTTAATTTTATACCACGGGCAAAGCCGTGCGGGTATAACACATAAAATAAATTTTTACAAAATCATAGGATAAAGACTAAAAAAAAAAACGAAATATTTTTTCTTGCATATTGCAAGGATTGGTATTATACTTATTCTATGAAACAATACTTATGCAGAAAAGTTTTAAATTGATAAAATATAAGCATAAATCAAACATGAAACAATGGTCTTAGTCCTTTCTTTATAAAAATAAAATGCGTATAAAAATGGTATGATTGAAATATGCTTCTTTCCCTATCTTTTATTTAAAAAAAATTAAATATGAGAATTTAAAAATAAAAATAGCATTGTTAATTGGATGGTATTATGCAAAAAGGAGTTAACCCACAAAACATAAAAAACTGAGTTATCCAACTCTGATGGTAAAATATGTTGATTTCTACATTAAGCAAAAATGATTTGAGCCCTATCAGCGTTTCAAGGACTAATACAGATAACATTTTAACCCACAATCCTTGAATCTTCAATATACCATTAAGTAAAAAACATTCAACCACTGAGTGAAGCTGCAAAACACTCATCCAACAGTTTGATGTTTGTAAGCTATTTTGCAACAAACACTCAACCAGCTGTATCAACCCACATACCCACTAGGGCTGGGCAAAACGACTCGTTTAAGTGAACGATCCCAGTAAGAGAATGAGCTTCCAGTAAGTTTTTCTACCTACAAAAAACCTTTCTATGGCAATTTCAATTCACGTTTCCAGAAACCTAAAAAGGACACCTGTTTAAAGTGTGATAAGTTCAACGCACAAATTAAAAGCCTTACAGGCGAGGTGGCGGATTCTCTAAGAGAAGAGCATTCCAACCATACTCAAAAAGCAGACTTTGAGGGGTCAAATGAAAAAAAGATCTTGAATCTGCTAAAGAGAACCCTGAACTGGAAACTGTAACATTTGATCTGCAAAAAAACCATCCGTTACCTAAACTGCCAACTGGTATTGTGTATTATAAACGGCATTTAAATTTCTACAACCTTGGCATCCACGTTGGTAGCACAGGAAATGGTATCTTCAATGTTTGGCTTGAAAATGAGCTGGGAGAGGAACCCAAGAAGTAGAGATCTTGTCTAAGAAAATATATAATAGAACATGTCAAAATCCACCTGTCAAGCACTTGATTCTATGGTCCGATTCATGCGATGGTCAAAACCGCAGTACCAACCTAGCACTATTAATGATGCACACATTGCATAACCACCCTTCTCTTGAATCCATCACTCTAAGATTCTTGCTTTCGGGACACAGCTTTCTGCCTAACGATTCAGAGTTTGGAGATGTTGAGCGCTCTTTAAAAATCTAACAGCGCCTATACACAGACGTAGACTACATTAATGTTATGAAGGAGTGTAGGAGGAAAAATAAATTTGTTGTTAACAAAATCGAAAGACAAGAAATGGTTTCAATTCACAAATTATTGGAAAATACTACAAACAGAAAAATCGATTCAAACAAAGATAAAGTGAGTTGGCTGAAGACACACGAGATCAAAATTTTGAAAAGTGAGCCCTTCAAGCTCTACATGAAAACTAACACAACAGAAGGAAACAAACGCGCAGATAATACATATAGAAAAAAAGAAAAAATTTCGACAACAGAAGTCGTTTAAAGATATACAGTTGGATTCCTTATGGCCAACGGGTAAACCACTGTCAAAAGAAAAGATCAAAGACCTCAAAGAAATTTTGAAGCTAGTACCACAAGACTTAAAATATTTTTATAATTTCTTGAGATTTTCAGATGATGTTGAGGGTTTTGGAGTTTCAAATGTGGACTTTGACATTGATGAAGATGAGGATTAATATCTTTTAAACAATTTTAATTATTTCTGAAAGACTGATTTTTTGTACAGCATTTTTTGTAACAATAAAACACATGATTATCGTTAATAATGTGGGTTACCTTATTTTTTTAACCCTCCATTCCTTAATAACCTATAAAGCAAAAAGCATTCATCCAACATTTTTATTTTTTTATACGGAAATACTTGAAATTTTTTTATTGAAAAACACATAAGAAAATAAGTTTAAATATTGCGTTCATGGTAACATATCATTGGTATATTGATTTTGAGCTCATGATTTGCCAGAGTTTGTTGACTTTTAAGCCCATTATCTCGAAATCAGGTTTTTGTGGGTTGAGTCGTTTTTGCATAACACCATCCAATTTCCCTACATAACGTTTCAAAAATATTCTTTGTAAACTTTGCAATTGTGAAAATCATAAAGCTTTTTCTGCGCAAATAGATTATAATGCACAAAACATTTTTAGGAGATAGGTCTCTTTCCTTTTCTTTTTTTCCTAAAATTTTACTAGATTTGGAAAACAAGTGTTTATTACATTTAGTACATGCAGTAAACATCTATTTCTGAAATGCACTTTCTGGCCTGTTAAGATAGGTTAGGAAATTTAATTCTCACTACTCAAACCATTTTGTTTTTTCAAATAAGGGTTCTATCAACGATAACAGTCAATTTTTCTCTTGGTGCCTACTAGATTTATCTAAATATAATCATAAATTTTGTATTGGAATATCTTCAAATATTAACATTTTTGATAGAGAAATATGGTTTGTTGCTGCTATTTTTGGTAAATGTAAACACTAAGAAGTTATAAGATAACATTTCCATGCTGAACTCATTTCAGTTTATTTTTTCCCCTTATTTATGTGGAAGAGCTTTATGAAATACTTTTTAAAAGCTTAAACATAGAGCTCTGATCTTTAAGAACAACTGGCAAGGAAATACATTCTTCTTGGGTCTTCTTTTTAGTAATTTTTTGGCCGAATATGGCCGAATATTTTTGAAGTTTAAACCAATGCTACCATTTCAAAAAAAAAAAAAAAAATGCTCCAAATTATTTTTTAAAATCTTTAATGATGTATATTGAACTCATCATCATACAAAGTATGCTTTAAATGCAACCTGTGCTTTGTTTATTAACAATAACAAGTTAACTATTCGGCTGCCGAATAGCCGAATATTCAGCTTTGAATTTGGCCGAATATTCGGTATTCGATATTCGGCCAAATCACTATTCGTTGCATCCTTAGTACGTAGGAATTTTCAAGGGGGAGGGGGTGTCTAGAGTCTAAAATAGACAATTCTATTATACCTCTCCAAACCAAACATAATCTTTTGGTTTTATCGATTGCCGGAAGCAAAAACTATTTAAAAATAAATTATTGAACAAAGAAATTAGCATAAAAGAAACCAAACAGACTACGAATTATAAGTATGGAAAAAAATACCAGAACGTAAAATATGTAAGATTTAATTATTATTATTTTCTTTTCATAATTGAGAACTAACAGAAGGCGAATCATTTGTGGTGAACCGAGAATCTTCTTTCACTTCCTGAACATCTTGCTTTCCATCTTCATACACATTTCAGGATTATAGGCACAGGAAAAAAAAACCTCGAGATTACAGGGGGGGTGTCCTCAACCCCTCGACACCCCCCTTGTATGAGCCACTGGGTGCCATACCTTTTTTTTTTTCATTATTTTTGACCCTATCCCCCAAGAGCGATTGTGAACCACCTCCAAATGCTATGGAGTATACCTCTCTCAAAAATAAAATATCCCAAAAAGAGAAAATACCCCTTCAAACTACCTTTTCGTAAAAATTTTAATTGCTCTGCCTGCTCCATGGACCTCTTACTATTCGAAGAGCTGATTAATAAAACACCACCTTGTTTGGTGGGTGGAAACGAGATCACGTTTAGTGTTGTTCAACCTCGAAAGGCGCGCCTAGCACCGTTGAACGGTTCTATTTCAAAAAGGGGCGACAGCTTGATTAAAAAAATGCACCATGGCAGCATTTCTGCTTAGTCTGATATTATTTTATTCTTCCAGAACTGATAAGAAAGGGGAATAAATTAGAATTAAAAAAGAAAAAAACATCAGCGCAAACAAACATGTCAAATAAAGGAACTCAACGAAAAACAAAATACAAAGCAAAATCTCACATTATTTTTCTCTCTTTTCTCCATCACCCCTATTTGAACAAAATCATTAGCCACCTGAGACATGCGCAAAAGCGTCCGAGGTTGCCGGAAAAAATATCAAACTGTAATATGTGTTCTGTTTAACAAGTGCTCTGCTTTTTCTTCGAAATGTGTCATTGTAAATAATTACTACTTATTTTCTCTCCCCAAGGAGCTACTGCGGCAAAACCAAAAGTAGTGCCTTTCGCTGTAGAAGGACCAAAGAAAAAACAGCCCAAGAAAGGTACAACATTTAAGTTTTCTTCAGGAAAGCTGCAAGACAGAACTCTCATCCTAATTAGTACTTCTAAAATCACTTTTTTTCTACGCCAACCAGTTCTTTTTTAAAAGTTTTATGCTTAAATACTGTATAAGGAATTATCAGAATAAGCTTTTTTGATTTACTTCCTTATATGCATTACTGATTTGGCCCGTTTTTTTTTTCCTGTGTTACAATTGAAGGGGCAAGTGGATAAAAGTGATATGTGACAATTTTGGAAACACATACTTTTTACCATGGATGAAGGTGAAAAGTTAATAATTTTTTTTTTAAAAGCTTTTTCTAGAAATTAAAAAAATTGTCACATATCACCTTTATTCACTTGCCCCTTCAATTATGTAATAAAATAGGGCCCTGGCTAGGGATTTCATGTTGTTAGCCAGTAAACTAGTCAAATTTTGAATGTATTAATCAAAGGTTCATTTTGACAAATTTAATTAATATTTGCCCTATAATAATTTAAATATTTTTGCTCACAGCGGAAAGTTTAGAAAATTTTCCCTTCGCCAATATTTTAGTCGATGTCGATGTTTCCGAAATATTGATTTTTTTGTTGATATCGTACCAATGCTCTAACCTTTCAAAAAAATAAAAAAAATAATAATAAATTAAGTATTAAAATTGTTTTTTGACTTGGTAACTTCATATTATTTAATTTTTTGTTGTTGTTACGCACTGGTTTATGGAGTGTTAGTAATATACTGTTAATTTACCTCTTAGACGATGATCTGCCGAACTGGCTGCTAATGAGTCCAGAAAAGACAAAGCCGGGAAAAGTATGTTGCAGTCTTATTGCTCATATCATTTTCTATATTACCGGATTTTCTCGATTTTGGTCACATTGGAAAGCTCGCAAAAAATACCTTTTAGGAGGATTTAATTTCAGAATTTTTGAAAACTTTTAAGCACTAACTTTACCCAGAAAAAAGATATGGTCATTTTAAAATTTGGAAATATCCATTTTAAATTGGATTTATTAATATCGTCTGCACGAGCGTTTAGGAATTGAATAGCATAAAAGAAATGATTGATGAGAAAAACGTGCTGCCATTTTTCTCTTGAACATAAGTAAATAAAATTCTTAAAACTTTTTTGGAGATTGATAAATTTTACGTATAGCCAGCGCAGGGCCGTAAACAGACGTTAGTTTCGGGGAGGGTTTTACCAAATATATTTCTCGTGAAATCTATTAAGTCAATAAAATTTGATTTTATGTTCTATATTCTGTTGATTTTTGTTACAATAGATGTTTAAAGGGTATTAACATGTGAAAATGTAAAAAAAGAAAAAAAAAAAAACTCGTCTTTTCAACGAAGAAAAAGAAAATCTTGATAGATGAGTTTACTAATTTTCATGCATTCGAAGGAGCAGTTTCGAAATTTCTATCTCACGACATTTCAAGATGTTTTAAATATAGAATTTGGTACTTACAATTTAAAGAATTTTGCTGTTTTTTTTAGTGGTATTAAAAATTGGAAGAGAAAAGTGTATTGTTAAGAAATTATGTTTGCAATAACTACAATAAAAATAAATACTGCAGAAAAACACTTAATTTGTTCAATAATGATAATTTCATTTTTCAAATGCATTTTCAACGTAAATAAGAAAATTAAAATAAAATAGCAAAAATAAGTTTTTCAGTGATAAACTATGAAACGCATTTTTGAAAATAGTTTTGAAAAAATTCGAATGGGGTTTGAACTCTAAAAACCCACCCTTTAAATACAACCCTGAGCCAGCGTGCCGGCACAATATTTATTTTAACCCAATCGGGACTTTTATACTAGACAGCAACTTAAGTTGACACTGAACGTCACTACGGGCGGAGCCAATAAGAGCTCACAAGCAGTCAGCTATCTCCTCTAATTCGCCAAGTAGGCTGTGACGTTTTATCCAGCTCGTTTCTCATAGGCTAACGTCACGCTGACGTCACGATGTTTTTGTCAAGAAACCTTGCAGTGTAGTATAGACACATGGGTCACTTGACAAAACTTTTATCCTCAAGGTAGATTCCGTGCAGAGCCGGCGACGCAGCTGGTCTAAAATATAAATTGAATACATTTTGTAGTTTGATAGTTAAGAAGTATTTTTTTTTTTTTTTAGAACACTGGAGCGTCTAAAGAAAGCCCATTAAGTTCAGAAGCAGAGCAATTTCTGTTAAATATGCTTTCAGGGGCAAAATCAGCATTTGATAAACTGGATGCCTTTTGCAAGAGTAATGGGATTCCTGTCGATGACAATCCACTGAAAAGTATGTTCCAATAATTGAATTCGATTTGTTTGATGTCTTTGCTTTCTGAATTTACGAACTCATCTTTCTGCAGTTCCGAAAGAGCCCGTACAGCAAAGATATCCGAAGCGCACTATTCAGAAGATTTCTTATAAGGAGGAAGACGTTCCAAGTGACGATGAGTACTTATGTAAGCACAGGAAGAAATAAATTGTTGATTTTTCAGTCTAATACTGAAAACAGAGGTTACTCTGCTTAAACTGTAAAATGCAGTAATAAACTAAAACTACAATTTTACAGTTTATAACTGTAAAACTAGCAATTTTACAGGTTATAACTGTAAAACTAGCAATTTTACAGTTTATAACTGTAAAACTAGCAATTTTACAGTTTATAACTGTAAAACTAGCAATTTTACAGTTTATAACTGTAAAACTAGCAATTTTACAGTTTATTATTGTAAAAACAATTGTTAATCCTGGCGGCAGAGGTACCAGTTTAAAACTAGCAATTTTACAATTTATTACTGTACTTACAATACTGTAGGCAGCAATTTTACAATTTATTACTGTAAGCTAGCAATTTTACAGTTAACTCCTGTAAAATTAGCAAATTTAGTTTATTACTGTAAAATTACTATAAAATTAGTTGTATTATACTTTACTAGCGGTACCCGCACGGCTTTGCCCGTGGTATAAAATTAAAAGTTCATTTGTAAAATAATTGATATAGCAGAAAAAAATACTCTATTTTAGTTATAAAGAAAAAATACTCTATTTTAGTTATAATTCAACTACAATTCCTTCAAAGTATGATATAAAAATTTGGTATGGGCCCTACACTACTTCCTTTTACGTGTACATTTCTTAGTAGATGCCTTAAGTGCTAAAATAGTGCTTGGAGGGAGCAAGATAACAATTCAAACATTTAAATCCCTAGTTTGCCACGAAACAATGCAAAAAAATGTTTTACAATGATTAATCTCCTAAATATCGCCGATTTTAACATCATTCAGTGGATTTTTCGCAAAATATCGCCAATAGCGCCAAATTGAACCCTCCAAAAAAATAAAAAAAAAAAAAAATCGCCAAATTGGCAACAAATACTTGGCGACCAAAGGCTTGGCGATATATCGCCAAGTGGTCGCGCCAATTCATCTGCATTGAAATTAACACTGATTTACTCCATAAAAGGGGTAAAGCATCCCATTGTGACATTCAAATGAAACCAAGGGGAGATGCACAAAAATAAGCCAAAAGAGAAAATAAGAACAATTTTGTTGCTCACAGAAACCAACAGAAATCTTACCAAAATTTGAAAGAAGAAGAAAGTTTCCTTTCCTAGCTTTAAAAGCAAAACAATACATTTTCCGAAATGAAACACTTTAAAAAGAACGTTGCAATGTCGCAATTTATACGATATTTGGTTAATCTTTGTGCTTTGGGTACCCCTTTCTCGCTAAATGGGCGATAGACGCGCCTACTACTATTTCCAAACGTTGCCAAAATCAATATTGCTGAAATGCGAAATCTATGAAAATGAAAAAAAAAAAATCCGCCAAATCTTTTAATTAAGTCATTAGTATATTGGAAACAGGGTTGCCAGAAAAATACTACGCTCCTTATTTGGGCCGAAAAAATACTACCGTAGTATCAAAAATACTATGTCTGGCAACGCTGGAAAAAGAACGAAACAAAAATAAGTATGAACACGTAACCATGGTAACAACATGAAAAGTTGATTTCCGTTGATAAAATAATTCATTTTATCTCTCTTTTCAAACAAATTTTATTCTCGAGCCCAACCATCTTAGAATCGTTTGGCTTGCTTTACTGAAGGTAAGCCTTGAATTCCGGGATTCTAAAAACAATTGTTACAGCTCTCCTGATGATCGTAGAAACTTCGAAAAAACTTCATTTTGTGC
This sequence comes from Uloborus plumipes, assembly GCA_038373865.1. NCBI lineage: Eukaryota > Metazoa > Arthropoda > Arachnida > Araneae > Uloboridae > Uloborus > Uloborus plumipes. Next base: position 26,459 of record JAXGGA010007805.1, on the reverse strand, counting down.
AGAAAATTTCAAGCTTTCGAATGACATAAGACTTGAAAATGTGTATGAAATATTTCTTCCCTATTTTATCGAATTTCCACTAAGAATTCGAATAGAAAAAGAACGAAATGGAATTTTCAAAAAATCGCTTCGAGGTGCAAAACTACATGCTACAAACTAATTTTGTGCCAAGTGGCATGAAAATCGACCGAACGGTTTTGGCGCTACGCGCGTAACAGACAGACAGAAAGAAAGAGAGACAAACTTTCAGCTTTATTATTAGTAGAGAAAAACATTTATTTTTTTATAGTGAGTAACGGTTCTCTTCTGTGAAAGAACTTTTGATAACTGTCTAACGAGTGGTTCTATCCTCTTTCCAGTGCTATTAACTTTACGAGATAGTTAATTAACTCTTTGCGTGTAAGGTAAAGGTTATGTCTTGCATTAATTCAAGAAATGATAAAATAAAAGAAACAAAAAACCACATTGGTCAAGAATGAAGCTAAGTTATTAAAAAATAATAAAGTAAGGCTTTTTTTTGTACGCAAATGAATTCGTATAATTTTCTGAAGAGTTAGTTTTTGAGGCCGCAGTTGTTGTGATGGTAATGTTTCTCATTCGCGATATTTGTGATTTGTTCACTTCAAGACCAAAAAGAAAAAAAAAACGGAAAGGCAGTTAACTTTTCATTTGAACAATCCGAATATTTTCCTTTTTCGGTTCTCTTTATTCCCTTCAGCCATTTTCAGATTTTTCCTGATTTTTTTTCCCCTCCAAAGAATAAATTTACTACCTATTTTCGTTTCAAACAGCTGACGTAAATTATATTTATTGTCATCCTCATTAAATTAGCTGTTGTAAGCCAATAATAAAATGTTTGCTGAATTTCCTGAAAATTTGTGCCTTAAAGTAGCAAAAACACAGACAGAACAGGCACATACTTCTAAATTCCGCAATTAAACTTACTTTACTTTTTATTTTACCACTGTTTGCCGTATGTGCTAATTTGTTTGCTTTTTGTTTGTTTCTCCTTCAGATTGCGACTTATGCGGAGATGAGTACGAAGGGCCTTGTCCAGTGCACGGCCCTATGTTACTGGTTTGTGATCCAAAGGTAATAATTTCCCGATATCTATTAAAATCCAAAAAGAAGCATGTAATAGACACTTTTAATTTGGTATGCTATTAGGCGGAATATTTCTACCAGTTTGACATTAAAAAAAATAAATACTTTAAAACCAAACAATAAAAGAATTAATAAAATTAAAGCACAGTTCAAGTAAATCAACTTTTATGTCTTGGGTTAAGATAACGCCCCCCCCCCTTAACACTAAATTCGTACTGCATTTGCCTCAAAAAGGGATCCAACTGTTCGGGACCAAGCGCTACCTTGCGGCCTGCAGCTATTGGAGCGGCCTGCAGCTATTGGTGGATCCAAACCATATTCGAATTTTAATAGGTTAATTTTTGAACTTAAATTTAGAAATCAACCACTTGTTAATTTCGCTGACAGTTTCTTTGTTTCGAAGAGCTTCGATAGATGGCAGTGCGTTATGAGCAGAGGACGAATAATTGCTCTGTGTCAAAAATCAGAAAGCGATGGGCATTTAGTGTAAAGAAGGAGTGAGTTAGCTCAAACATGCAAATCAAAAGGCATGAGAAGTGACAATGTCACAAATTTAGAGCCAACTATTTAAAAATTGTTTTTTTAAACATGCATTTAATAAACTAACAGGGGTGATTGTAATCCGGTATTTTATCGAATTTCCGATATTTTCATGATCGATTCTGGTATTTTCATATTCGAAAGTACCGGAAAAAAACATTTTTATTGTGCTTATATCTTCCCACCTGCGGTATTTATTTGCTTCGAATTTTCGGTTATTGTACTGATAGTTATTAATAATATTCATCGAATAGAAATGTTAAGATTCCATTCTATTTTCTTTTTACTTATATATTTTTTTATTTGCATCTTTTTTATTTATTTCGATGCTTTCATTTTAAAAAATGCAATCGATTTGCATCCGATATAAGAATCGAATTTTTCTCATTTTTGAGGCTTATCTCCCTTAGTTAGGAGACAAGTAAATGAAATATCTTTTTATTTCTATTAAAAAGTCATAAATTTAAAAATTTTGAAAGAAATTCTGTGTCCTTTATGAAAGTCAAAATATCAAAAAGTTAAAATTTGAAGCTCTGATTTAGTTTTATTTTTGCTTTAATTATGTGGATAGTAAAAATATGTTTATTGTAGAGTTTTTAATTGGGTAAATCTGAAGTAAGTTTATTTAAATTCTTTTGTATGCCATTTTCATACTTTTAACGCCTTCATTTTGAAAATTGCAATCTCTTTACATCCACTGTGAGAATCGGATATTTCTTATTTTCGATGTTTGCTATTCCTTGTTGAAAGGCAAACAAATAATATTTTTTAAAATTTTATTTAAATCATTAAAGTAAAAGTTTTAAACAAAATTCCATGCTCTTTAAGAGTGTCAAATGTAAAAATCTTAATGCTGAATCTTTGACAGAATTTTATTTTGTTTCAATTTATTTAAGTTTTTAACACGTACATAACATATTTAAATAGTATTTCACTTCTGTATTAATAAATATGAAATCTTTGACTCAAGTCATATTGTATTGATAAGGAGACTTGTGTGTATTGCATCTAGATAAATTCTTTTTCCATATTTTCAGTAACAAATGCATCTTTCATTACTTTATGAATATATTTTCACACATCAAACAGTAATTTTGTTAGACTTTTACTTTCTCCTTAAAATATTTTTTTGGAGATCATTTGTGCAACACCAGCTCAAAAGTAACTTGATTACTCATTTACAATTTAATTAAATGCATGCACAATACTTTGACTACGCTTGTAGCATCAGCGGCACCCAGTAGGGAGCCGAGATTTCACCCTAGGCTTGGGTGAAAAACTGGCACCCTCAAATCAACAAGCAGCGCGGGTGAAAGATGGAACCGTTTTGGAGAGCATAATGGCACCCTCACTGTTCACTATTGCAGTTCCCCCCTGTGCTGTGTGCATTATTGTTTTTCAATTGTGTTTAATTTTATTCATTGTTTTTATTCACGAAGTCTTGGTACATTTTCACCTTGAATTCCGATTTGAAAATGATCGAAACTTGTAATTAAAGGCATATTCTCACAGTTCAGACTTTCCAACATATTTTTAAATAATTCATGACTTGGATTCAACTCAGTAGTTTTAAAATGCTATTAACATTTAGTTCGGTACAGCATTATCTGTACCGAAAATGAAGAGAGGAGGTATTTTATGAATCCCTTTCAAAAACAATCAAAAACATTCAGTTGTATTATACGATCAATAAAAAATTGAATCGTTTCATTAACTTCTAAAATTTTAATCAAGAGTAACATATTAATACGTATGAACAGTTCGACATTTGAATATCTTTATGGAATAAAAGATAGGGGTATTTGAAAAGCAGGTTTTGTTAAACGTTAAGTTTCTCGACAGATTAAAGATCGAAATACAGTTTAACGATTTATTCATTTCAAAGGTTAAACAAAAAAAAAATAGTAAGCTCTGGCAATAACGAATTCAGTATTCGTTATCAAGAACGCCTACGAATGATATTAGCGATAGCACGAAATGCAAATCATGGCATTAAAATAGAATATACATATTTGCATATAAAAACAAATAAGAAAGAAAGAGTCGGGCAGAAAGTGTTTTTTTTTTCCTTTCCCATCGCGGTTCTGCTGCTTGCTGGCTGTGTCTACGCAACAAAAGCGAATCGCTACACAGAGATAAATTTCCGTTAGAGCACTTTGAAATGATTGAAAATAAGTTGGAAAATCTTAGAACTATGATTAAATGCATGTACTTACATGAGAATTCGAAGAAATAATCCATTTTTATAATAAACTCAAGGTGAAATCCAAGACTGTAAAAACATTGTATCGAGAATTCTGTCCTGTCGACGTTAACAAGATGTCCGTCATTCAAACGGTCGATGATGATGATAGACCTCGGTGTCGCAATACGCAGGCGCGGGCCATTAAAGGAGCCGTTTGGTATTGCGAAATGGTCTCACTGAGCATGCGCAAGCCCAATGGGTGCCGATGGCATTCCAGAGAAAGCATAAAGCACCTTCTGAGAGGCCTTTTGGTACGGGAAGAGCATTTCAAATTCGCTATGGCACACCGTGGCACCTTGATTTCACCCCAGCTTTCTTATTGGCACCCCTACGGCACCCGTAGTTTTAACAGTGTACCGTGCAAGTAAATAAAATCAAGCAATCAAGTATTATTTCAAACGTAGAATTTTCCCTCCTCCTCAGAAATGTCTTACTGGTAGACAGAGCCCGACTAAGATATTTGACATTTGACACCCTGAGGTCCCCCGCACCTACCAATTGAACGGTTTATCGGTTTTGGGACTCTAGGGAGATAACGACTAAGATATTGGAGGGCCATAGCAAAACACATTTTCGGGACCCTCTGTAGCCAAATTTTAAAAGCACAGACATTCACGACGAACCAGGTGAGCCGACTTCAGGTGTTCAAGTATTCTCTCAAACCGCCCTGTTTGGTAATCAAACCCAGCTGATAAAATCCGAACTTAAACGGATTACACAGGCCAACGATGAAAAAACTTTTTTAATGAAAATACCTTATTCTTATGTTGTTTAGGTTGTTGAATCCAAATATGATGCTTAAAAAGTTGTATCACCCACCATTTATTCACATTTTATAGTTACATTCATGAAATAAAGAAACATTTTTAGAATTTAACAGCTTTTTCATAGTTAAGATAACATGAAAAAATAGGTCTAATGAACAAAGATGATGTTGGCAGCACTGCTGAAACACATGCTACAACATCAGGGCGAGGACTCAGTCACCTTTCTCACCTTTAGTCACCTTTTGAAATTTTGGTCACTTTTTGTCACCTTTTGGAATTTTAGTCACCTTTTTAAACCTTTCTTGAAATGTGTTTTAGAAAAATCCATTTTTGATTCATAAAATTCTGAAAATAAATGGAATTTTGAAAAAAAAAAAAAAAAAGCAATCTGTCATTCAACCATTAAAAAAAGTGTTTCAACTGTAGCTCATTCACAAAACAAAACCTTTCAGAAGAAACTTTAAAAGTTTCAAGAGGAAACAAAAAAACAGAAAATTGTTGCTAAGCAATCTTGCTAAGTGATAGCTCGCTGTGACATATGAGTTGACGAACCATTGCTTTGCCTTCCACGACTGGTAGAAATTCAGAAATGAACCGCCAACATTGGAAATCGCTTTTTAATGAAATAAATGAATATTTTCTGTTGGAGATTTCTTTATATTTCGCTCTGCAGAAAATTTTGCAATTTTTTTTTTTTTTTTTTTTTTGTGAATTTTAAAATTCTCTAATGTTTGAGTTAAATTTTTAAAACTATTATTGCGTGTCATGGGTAAGGTTTCAATTTTTCTGTATCCTGTAAATTTTTTACATATTTTTTAAAACTTTTTTTGTGATAACATTAATTATTATGATTTTTTAATAACTTCATTTAAAATTACTTTTTGTAGCTCTCACAGCAAAAATAAATTACTAATGCATTGGAAAGAAATTTTTTATAAGTTTAACATGTAATTTTGCTGATGTATGTAAAGATTTGGTAAAATGAAAAAGAAAAAAAAACATTTTCACAGCACAGTGCTCACAAGACTTAAAATATGCTATAAAAGTTTTTCTCTCTTCAGTATTGGACATGTGCCGCTGTATATTTTCAGAACACCCCTCCTCCCCCCCCCCCCAAGCAAAAGACATTACACTTTTATTCATATGAAATAATATCTTCAGTTTTATACTTCAATGTTATTTTATTTTTACCTTGTAAGTTATCATTTTGCTTCAATTAAAGTTTCTGTTTTTCAAATTTTATTTTCTCACTCATTCTGTATTGTCAATACTTTTTAGTGAACATTTATGCTTTGTATTTACAAAGAAACAAGAAAAAGAATGCCGATAATTTTGCAATGATCTATTAAAAATAAGAAAAAAATATATATATGTTCATTAAATACATTGTCATTATCTTTACTTCATAATTTCAGGTGTTAATTTAATTGATTTTAAAGAAAAATTTTTGAACATAACATAGAGTTTACACTGAAAGTTTTTAAAAAATATGTCCTAAAACAGTTTATTTTGTTACTTCCAGCCCTATCATATTCATGTTCAGAATCTAAGTCTTTTAAAATAGTATGTAGAGGCTATTTTGGTGAAAGTCAGAAAAAAGGATAACCTTTTTCTTCAATTTGAATTCTTAACAAATTACTTTTGGTCACCTTTTAGTTACTTTTTTGTCACTTTTTAGTCACCTTTGTTTTAAAATTTGTCACCTTTCTCACCTTTTTCTAAGACCATCAGCAGTCCTCGCCCTGCAACATGATGGGGGATTACTGTTGGTCACTTCACCGGGAAGTTCAGCAAGCTATTCATCGCAGGAAAAGCTACACAAGAAGCTTCAAGGAAAAAAGGGAAAGAAAATATAAAGCAATTCCAGTTGACAAGTGAACCTTGTATCATCACATAAAATTACTATTCCAAGTATTTTACTGTAAATACAAACCATTTTTACGATTCTACAGTGTTTCATTGATTTCCCTATATACTGTAAATGGGTATTAGACTATATAATAAAATACATTTTGCTTGGAAACTAAGGGTGATACATAAAAACTACAAGCAGATTTGGATTCAGCACATAAAAATCTATCAAGATCAGCTATTAAAATTAAAAAAGTTTTCAAAAAGTTTTTTTTTGTTGGCCTGTGTTATTTTTCTGTTTAAAAAATTGCTGTTCCTGTGCTTTGATGACTATCCAAATGCTTTTTTTTTTATATAACTTAAGCTGGAACCTTACAGGTTTCGGTCAACTATTCTTAATTTTAAATGCAGTACTTTCTAGTATTATATCTTCATAGTAAAAATTTCCTTACCTCTTCGATAAGGTTTACGTTTAATTTATAGCATTAAAAAAAAGTTTTTGTGTTAAATTGTTTTTTAAATTTGGGGGCTCGGACGAGCAAGTGAACCCCCTGTGGACGCTCCTGCTGTAGCCAACAGTATTCTTTTAAGCGGGGCCAACGCAATTTTGTTTAAAAACAGCATTTTCTTTTTTAATTCCAGGTTCCGAAAGGAGTTCCTGATCGGGCGAAGGAGACTGTTCCCCCTTTCCTGTCTATCTCATATTCCAGCATCCGGAAAGCCGGACTCGGCATCTGGTCCGAAAAGCATCTCCCGCAGGGCACCGTATTCGGGCCCTACGACGGGGACATCATAAGGGAGCGCTGTGAAGCCAAAAGGAGCGGATACGCCTGGGAGGTAGGTTTTCATTGACTAGCTTTTTTTATTTTTTCACCTGAAACTATAGTCTGTTACTTTTCAATAGGCGTATCAAAATTAGAAATTTTGCGTCGTTTCCATGGAAACCGAGCGAAAGAAAACAGCTCCACTCTTTTTTTATACACTGCTGCTGAGGCATTTCACATATCTTCTGTTTATCGAATAATTAGGTTTTCGTTTTTGTTTATATCCTCATTGCTCAGTTTAAACAACATAAATAAAGCACAAATTTCAAAAAAAAGGTGGGCTTTATTAAGTTTGATATTTCAATTGAATACTAGTTTACGCACAAAGCAATTTTAATCATTTGCGTAAAACCATTGTTGTAAAAGCTAAGCGGGGAAAAAGTCCACCGAGTCGCATTTATGACAGCCTTAAGGGGAAAAGTGCAGAGAGTGGGAAATTAATTTGGACTTGACACGCCAGCTCCCGTCACACAGACTATAGTGTAGCAGAGTACATGTTGTAGCACAAAATCAATTTAAATGCATCGCAGAGATTGCAATGTTGACATGCGATGGAGTAACACAGAAGCCTTTCTTCAGCGCATGAACATATTCTAGCAGACACAATTAAGAGCTAGAGAAACTATCCCCGAACATCTCTATAAATATTGGTGAGAAATTAATGGAATAAGGTATGAAAAGAGAATACAACAAAGATAGATACAAACAGAACAAAGACAAACAGAACAGAGACAAACAGAACAAAGATAGATAAAAAATAACTAATGATCCGTTCATTAGCATTAGTGTTGGCCAAAATGGGGAGTCTCCTGTAGTCAAAAGTACTACTTTTTGTAACTTAAATTGATAGAATAATATAAAAAAATAACATGGGCCCGGAAAATACTTTAATTTTTCCAACAGTTTATTTTTTATTATTTTTTTTAAATACCCTACCTTGAAAACGGGGCGTGGTTTTTGTGACGTCAGTGGTGCACCTAACAGCTCGCAACACCATTTTGCTTGACTTGAGTTGTCCAATCGCAGGAATCGGTGACGTCACGACCTTCGTCATCTCACTACAACCAATTAGATTTCGCGCTTACGTGCACCACTGACGTCATGCGCAGATGGTCTTTTTTTTCGGAAAAGCATCTGCACACCGGTTAAAATAATTCATAAAAAATATATAACTGTGTCAAAAAATAAAAAAAAAAGATCAATTCCTATGTTTTGAAGCATGTTCTTTCAGAAAAAAATACTTTTGAAATTTCGGAAACTCCCGCATTCCAACGAGGCCCAAATTTCGAGTTGAAAAGCGTCAGCAAAAAGGAGGCTAGAAGGGTATGGTAGCCTTTGACAGACATAGAGCATGCACAACGAGTATATCTATAGAAAATTGTGGCGCATTTGACCGAATCTGCGATACGAAAGGGGGTGGTAGTAGAGTCCAGGCGGAACGTAGAAATAAGAACATCTTTGGAAAATCAGACTAAGTCCTACAAAATGACACTTCTTCCATCAAGACAGTCGCACTTTACAGCAAGCAACAAGCTTTGAAACATTAGAAACACTCAGAATTAAAATGGAACCAAAGTTTTCAATAGACATTTTCAAAAACAACCGTAGAGTTACAACCGGGCAAATCTACTTAAAACTGGCCAATTTCACTAGCTTTCATATGATACAACAACAAATCATATTGGGTTTCAAGTTCAGCAGAAATGCAGGCTTTTGTTTGATACAGTATGAAAATTCGTATTAGGGGAAACAGCGATGAGTCAGACTTTTCTGTTCTAAATTTTCTGTTTTACATAAGTATACTGTTTAGTTTGTCCAAGAAAACGAAATTTTTATAACAAAATAATAATTGTAACAATTTATTAAGCTAACAAATACAACAAAAAGTAATAACAAGTAAAAACAAAAGAAAATTACTTTCACATGCTTTTCACAAAGGAAAAAACAAAAAATAAAAAGTTACACTAACAGCAATGAGTACATTTATATTTAAGCAATCTTCAAAATTTACCTTAGCTGTTAAAATTAGCAGCCGCTACATCTGATAGGTGTTTCTGCTCTTTTAACACTGGAAATTAAAATCGCTCTCAATGAAATTTCATTTCTTAGTTTTGCTCCTGCTCCATCAAGCTGAATGCGCAAGTCCTACGAATTGGTTACTTTTGTGCGGTAAACTGCTTGTTTCAGGAATACCCAAACAAATAAAACCGCTGGTGTCAGGTCCGGCGATCTTGGTGGCCAAGGAATGGGATCCGCACTAACAATCCTTAGTGGATACTTTTCAGTCAAAAAGTCCCGAATGGCATTTTAAACATTTACAGGAGCATCTTTGTGTTGGAAACTGATATTCGTTTTTGGCGTGATTCTAATTATTACTTTTTCCCATTTCAACTCGAACATAAATGAGTTCGTCCAAAGTCATGGGTCTTTTAATTAAAGCTAAATTATAAAGCCAGCTGTCGTTTCAGATCCGCAAAGGCGGCCGCACCGACCACTTCATCGAGGGGGCGGACGAGACCTCTTCGAACTGGCTGCGCTACGTGAATTGCGCCACCGCGGAGGAGAAGCAGAACCTGGTCTCCTTCCAGTTCCGCAAGCAGGTGTACTACAGGACCTACAAGCCCGTCCTGGAGTTCACGGAGCTGTTCGTCTGGTACGGAGATGCCTACGGGAGAGAACTCGGCGTGCAGATCAAGAGGAAGATGTCGCTGTCGCTCGAAGTCAGACCAAGTAAGACTTTCGTGCTTCTTCGAAGTCGAATTATTTTTCCTGGATTCCATGTCTACAGACGTACGTAACCAGTTGTTTTTGTGGCTTCTCATATTCTTTCGCATGTATGGAAGAACGAGAATGTTTTATCATGATGTCTGTATGTGGAAAAGAGGCTAGCTGTATAAGGTTGTCCTTAAGCCAAGGGTAAGGAAGAAATACAATATCGCCAGCCCGGTAGTTCATTTAGTGTCGTACACTCTTAAAACTAGAGGAACCAAAGGGGTGATTATATTCTACATGGGGTGAATAGACGGTGCCACGAGGAGCCCTGATGGCTAGAAAGTGGGGATCGATGCCCTTTGGCAACTCACTGGAGTGAATAGCGCGAGGGAAAGTACCATTAGCTAAGCAATATCAGAATGTGGAGAATAGCGCATGCGCACCGACGTATTCCCATCCAATGTGAAAGATGTACAAAGACTTCGTGAATAACAACAATAAAGCTCACAGTTCCGGTGAGCTCCTATGTATACTAAGCTCTGTATAAATGTGTGCGTTGTGCTACACCATCTACCAATAAGTATTTGGACACCTATGCAAATGGCTATATCTGCGATCCTGAGATGCACCACGCCCTCCTCCAGTATATATCGTGCAGGGTACAACATCGGCGTTTGTCCTATGCACGATGCCACTCTGTTCGGAACTCTCTGATTTCGAGAAAAGTATAATTGTCAGGTATCCCAAAGATGGCCGGTCTTTAAGGGACATATCTAGTGAACTGAACTACGCAAAATCGATAGTGGCCTGCGTGATTATGACGTGGTAGGGGAGCGGTGATTGTCGTAATGTGCCCCTAGTCGAAAAACAACTAAAGTAGGAGAAAGAGACCGACGGGAGTTGTCTATAGGAAGTCGGAAGAACCGGCCGCAGCTGATGGCCCACATACTCCAGGGTTTCAACAGCCATCCGGGAGTGTTGTTACAGTTAATACTATCAGTAAGGAAGCACATCTGCTTAGTTTTCATGCTGCCCATGAGCTTTTTATCAAAAAGTCCAACCGTGCTGCTCGGTTAATTTGGTGCAAGGCACATCAAATTTGGACCATAGATCAGTGGAAAACGGTTTTTTGAAGTGACGAATCAAGATTCACCCTCTAAATTTCGGATGACAGGGTCTGGGCCTAGAGTATGCTTGTATGCCTGGAGAACATCTCCAGCCAGAATTCATTGTGTCAACCGTGAAGTTCGGTGAAGGTGGAATTGTGGTTTGAGGGTGTTTCTCCTTATAAGGATTGGGACCCTTAGTCCCCATTCATGGTAAGCTAAACGCCGATGCCTATTGTACTATTTTGGATGACAATGGGCTTCCTACGTTGTGGCAGTTTCACGCCCAGTTATCTCCAGGATGACAATGCCAGCTGTCATGTCACGAGGGTTCCCTAGTCTTGGTATGGTGCCATTCGGGTTAATCGAATGGACTGGCATACCCAGAGCCCACACCTGAACCCCTTGGACGAATTGGGTCACCGAATTAAAGGGTGTACCACCTGTCCAATATTATTGAAGGAACTTTTCTTCTCTCAAGTCGAGTGGGAGAAAATACCACTAGTCGCCACACAAGGACTTGTGGTAAGTATGGCCCGGAAGGTTCACGCTGTAATTGCCTCTCGTGGACACTCTACCAACCACCGATTATGAATAAAGTTTTTGCTTTCAAGGTGCCACAGGTGCCCAAATACTAATTGGTAGATAGTGTAAACTACTGCCTGAATCAAAATCCTTCAACACTTGTCCTATTTTAGAGGAAGTGACCGGGGTGGAGTGCGACCTCTGCCACGCCCTCTTCTCCTCTCCGGAAGTGATGGAGAAGCACCGGAAGCACCGTCACCCGCACATGGAGCCGGACCGGAGACACCGCTGCCCGCACTGCGCCTACTCCACGGACAGAGCTGATCATATGAGCCGCCACGTGGCCGCCCACGAGGGGGCGAAGAGTCACGAGTACGAGTGCCCCGAGTGCGGGAAAGCATTCACTCGGAAACATCATCTCGTCCGGCACGTCCGCACGCACACCGGAGAGCGCCCGTTCCGGTGCGGTGCGTGCGGAAAGGGGTTCACGCAGAAAGGCGACCTGCACAATCACGAGAGGATCCACAGCGGGGAGGAGCCCTTCCTCTGCCCGAAGTGCGGGAGGGGGTTCAACGTCCAGAGTAGTCTCGTCACTCACCTCCGCACCCACACGGGACAGAGGCCCTACAGGTGCGCCCACTGCCCCTACAGGAGTGCAGTTTCATCTTCTCTGAGGCGGCACGTCATCGCCCATCACACGAAGGACTACCGTCACGTGTGCGAGGAGTGCGGGAAGGGATTCCTGACACCTGGGGAAATGAGCAAACACAAAGCAAAGGAACACCCTGATCATTGAAAATCGGAAACACATGTTTCAAAGAGCCTATTCACCTAAATAATGCTTTCTTTCGTTTAATGTTGGAAATTAAGTTCTAAAACTATTGCGTTAAGGAAATAAAAAGAGATAACTGCTATGAATGAGGAGGGGAAGGGCTTAGATTGTTGGATAATCCGTCCATTTTGTACGGAAAACTTGTTTCACTGCTGCTTAAACTGAACTGCTTTGTATTCAAATAGTCACGAGATAAAACTAAGAAAATGCTGAGCAAAACATTTTTTCTTTCATTTAAATACCTGATTATCAGCATATCACGCTTGTATAAGTATTAAAGGAATTCAAAATAAATGAGTGAAAGTCTGTCACATAACAATTTTTATTATTTTGCAATGTTTTATTTTTGTTCTCCAAAAAACATCGTTATTTACATGATATTGCGCAAAATGAGGAGCGCCCTCCTTCTTGCACTGAGTTCTTCCAGTTAAAAAGCACTTTTAGCAACATTGAGGAAAAGTAGAAGTTACTAAAGCTATCAATGGAAAAGTAAATAAGAAATATTGTATGAAATTGGAAGTAACTTGAAGGTCAAACTTGCAAAAGTACCCTTCGATCTAAATAATAGGAAGCTCAATCTTGAGACATTGTGACGTATATTAAAAAAAAAAAAACTTTTTATACAATTTTCTGAATTTCTGAGTTTCAAATTTCTGAATCTTCAACTTTTTTTAATAACTCAACCTATCAAATGAGATTATTAGAAACATAAAAATGAAAAAAAGAATAATAATTTTAAAAAATTGTAAAAATCACACACAAAAAAACTTTGGCGTGGACCCCACACTACCTTTTATGTCTATTAAAATCTATGTTTTTTAATAGCTGAGAAAAGAATGGTCGGGTGTACTTATCTGCTGTTTAGAACTCATAGTGTCTGTTCAGAAGCCTAAGCACAGTAAAACCAATGCTTCACTGGACAGCGTATTATACGTTATAAACCGTAGGGTATAAAACGTTATCGAATGAATAATTGGTAAAACTTCCTCTATTACACTTTTACTGCAACAATGAAAAATAAAACAGTTGTATCCTTTCCCTTCCTTAATTTTTATTGTATTACTTGCACTTGCATTTTTTCTTCTGAAGTTTTAGTTTTTTGAAGCCCTAATTCCACAGTCACATAAAACACAATAGCAACAATTAGGAGCACCAGCAAGATGTAAATCTTGACGTAAGTGCACAGGCAATCACTGTAGGCGTACGCAATTGAAAACCCTAAAGAGCTCCAGAAGTAGAAGTTGGAAAATGCAGCTTCTTCGTTTTCTTTGAATATGACACCATAGAACGCTGTTAAGAAAATGAAAAGCAAAATCAATGCAGTTACAGCCATAAAACAAAACTATTATTCATATTCTCTTTTAATCCATTAAGATATTAAATATACCCGAGAATACTTTTAAAACACACTGTTAAAACTACTGGTTGCACGAGGCACTTTTAATGATGAAACCAAGGAATTAAAGGGGAGGAGCTAAATCTCTGCTATCTAAAAGTGGCAACGAATTCTCACCGTCGGCAGAGGACACTACTCACCAATCCCTCCCTATTTCCTAAAGGAATCAATGTAAAGGATACTGAATCTGTCATCTTTTTAAATGCTGCTATGCGAAAGGAAATATTTTTTTTTTCAACTGGGTTTTGGTGTAAATCTTCGATTGACATTCTGAATTTTATATGATTTTCATCCCACGAAAATAGGCGCCGTATTCTTTGAGAAATAGGTTTAATCGAATGCACTTACGAACTTGCCAAATCTGACAGAATCTGTCATTTTTTAAAGACTGCTGTTGGCAAGAATATATTTTTTCTTCAATTGGAATTTGGTGTAAAATATCGATTAACATTATGAACTAAATACATTGAAACTAATAATTATTTTGTCTACTAAATATATTTAATTAATAACAAAATTATGTACTGACAGAATTAATTTTTTGCCACATGCTTCATTTATCAACAATTTAGAGAATTGATTCTCAGCAAATATAACATCGTACAATGCAAAGAAAATGTCGCATACAGTCGCATATATGTATGATTTGGCAAGTTGTTAGATGCGGTCGATTAAACATCTTTCTCAAAAAATACGGCAAAATTTCAGTGGGATCAAAGTCATATTTAGTTCATATTGTTAATCGATGGTTTACACCAAATTTCAATTGAAAAAAAAAATATTCTTTCCAACAGCAGTCTTTGAAAAATGACAGATTCTGTCAGATTTGGTAAGTTGGTAAGTGCGTTCGATTAAACCTATTTCTCAAAGAATACGGCATCTATTTTCGTGGGATGAAAATCATATTTAATTCATAATGTCAATCAAAGATTTACGTCAAAATTCAGTAGAAAAAAAAATTTCTTTCCCATAGCAGCATTTAACAAGAAGTTCTGTCAAGAACTAAACGAGCCTACTTTCCCATACATCGACATCGGCAATCTAGCATCTAATCAATATTCTCTTGAATATCTGAAACTGAAAATTATGTCAAACCTACCTTTATAACACTTAAAGCTGATTTCTAAAAGCAAAATATACCCCTCTCATCAGATGATCAGAACACGTAAAAAGTAAATAAACGAGTAAATAAAGTTTTGTCGCACCTTTTAAAGAATGTAACTGCTATAGTTCTTCCGTAAAAAAATTTCACAATCGCTTTCAAATGAAAAAAAATAAATAAATAAAAGTACAAAGAACATCAAAACACATTTTATCGAAGAAAGAAAAAAAAACCTCGTTCGTTAATAAAATATCTCGAATTTTATTTTTAATCCGTTGCCAGTTGTTAAATATAAGTAAAGAATAAAATGCTCTCGTGAATGAACAATTTTTGTAATCAAAAAAAAAAAAATATCGTCTGCCAAAAAAAAAAAATAAATAAATAAATAATAATAATAATAATAAATTAAACAAAAAAAATGAATAAATCAACAAAAAATCGTCTGCCCAGTCAGTCATTTTTTTCTGAGCCTGCATTTCCGCCATGTTTGCGGAGTCGGAGTCGGAATCAGAGTCCTCACAGAAGATTTTTCAGAAAAGTACTTTACATACATTTTTTATCAAAACCGTTTTCTTACACAGTTAGTTTGAAGGAAATCTGCCTTCAAGTTCAGAATCAACATTCAATTTAAATTTCCCAGCAGGCGCTCATGTTAAAATTTTTTTGAACGGTTCATCATTGAACGAAAAATGGTTCAAATTGAAAAGTGAAATATGGGAATGAGTCTCTCCGAGATCTTTCGAACAAAAAAAGTTTATTCAATTCGGACGGTTCACTTAAAAGTTATTAGGTGGAGAAAGGTTGCTCGAACGGTTCAATGTTGAACGAAAAAATGTTCAAATTGAAAATTTAAATACGGTAATGAAGTATCCTTGCCGAGATCTTTCGAACAAAAAAAAGTTTGTTTAAATCGGACTGTTCACTCAAAAGTTATTAGGGGTGAGAGGTTGTTTGAACGGTTCAATGTTGAACGAAAAATTGTTCAAATCGAAAATTTAAAAACGGGAATGAAGTATTCTTGATAAGATCTTTCGAACAAAAAAAAGTTTATTCAATTCGGACGGTTCACTTAAAAGTTATTAGGTGGGGAAAGGTTGCTTGATCGGTTCAATGTTGAACCAAAAATGTTCAAATTTAAAATTTAAATACGGTAATAAAGTATCCTTGCCGAGATCTTTCGAACAAAAAAAAGTTTGTTTAAATCGGACTGTTTACTCAAAAGTTATTAGGGGTGAGAGCTTGTTTGAACGGTTCAATGTTGAACGAAAAATTGTTCAAATCAAAAATGTAGATACGGGAATGAAGTATCCTTGAAAAGATCTTTCGAACAAAAAAAAGTTTGTTCAAATCGGACTGTTCATTCAAAAGTTAGTATCGCGGGACCGGTTATTTGAACGGCTCAAAGTTGAACCAAAAATTGTTCAAATCAAAAAATCAAATACGGGAATGAGCTGTACTCGCCGAGATCTTTCCAACAAAAAAAAGTTTGTCCAAATCGGAATGTTCATTCAAAAGTTATTAGGGGGGGACAGACAGACCGACAGACCGACCGACAGACCGACACACAAATTTGCCATCTCAATACCCTACTTTCAAATTTTTAATTTTTCGATATTCATTTTACCTCTTTATTTTTTTAACTTGGCGATATTTTTTGGACTTGGCGATATTTTTTTTAACTTGGCGATTTTTTTGGACTTGGCGATATTTTTTTTAACTTGGCGATTTTTTTTGGACTTGGCGATATTTTTTCGATGCATTAAGCTACTTTTCCTACTTTTTTCGTCTTTCTTTTATTTTTAACGGGAAAGTAGGCTAAAAAGATGACAGATGCAGTATCATTTAGTGTCCTCTGACGGCGGTGAGAATTTGTTACTACTTTCAAACTAGCGCATCCGTAGAACATTTCTCTCCTCCTTTCTACTCCGTGGATAACCCTGCAGCACCAGTGCTACCCCCTGAAGGGTGACTTGACTCTCTATGACATGTTTGAATGAGCCATTTGGCTCCATGTGATACCCTGTGAGTGTCGTACGGCATTTCAAGGGTGGCATAGGGAGTCAAATGGAACCTTCAAGGGTACCATAGGGAGTCAAGTCGCACCCTTAGGGGGTGCCGCTGGTGCTTTCGGGTTTTACCCGAAAAGGTACAACGTGTAGTTTTAACGTGTGTACAAATAAAAAACTTTTATTGAAGATGCCAAACTTTGATAGCAATTCGCAATTCTAGAGCTTGAATACGCCACCTTGTGGTGACTTAAAAAATTAGCAAAAGAGGTAAATCATATCAGTTTTTTGCGGCAAGGTGAGTATCTCCTTTGACAGGTGCTATCCAACGCAAATAGATCAGTTTTGGTTTTACTTTTTCTACCGCCATTAACCAAAGACTGAAGCACCTCCTATAGTGTATTTGAACTGCTGATAGTTTTTACGATATTTTAGAACGATCGATGGGACGATCAAAGTTAAAGCTATCACTTTACCCTGAATTTGCTACAGTTAATATTACATCTATGGTAGAAATTGGCCTTTTTTTTAAATACAGAAGCTATGAGCTTCGACACATATGAGGACTGCTTGCCTCCTGACAAACACAGGACAGATTTACGGCACAGAGAGGTTGAAACAACAACAATGGGCAAGGGACTCGATCCTGCGACCACTTCCTTACGAGGAGAATACTCTACCTGTAGACCGCCGTGGCCCCTAAATTGGCGTTTTAGGGAAGTAACTTACCCGTAATCTGAGACCACCAGACACTAGCGCCTATTCCGTATATTCCAGACAGTGCGAAGAAGACGGAAAAGTTGCCGGCAGAGGGCGTGACGGCGAGGAGCACGATAAACATGGAGAGGTGAGATGCAGCGGCGATCAGGAAGACAGGAACCCGAGTCAGGTGTTTGACGAGAAGACCAGACGAGCAATCCATCACGGCACTCACCACCCCGTAGCAAGTGGTCACAAAGCCCACCTGGGAGATGCCCCATTCACAGGCCACGTAGGACTGGAAAAGAAGGGTGGTCACTCTTCCATTTTTTGAGGTTGAAGAAATAAAATATTCGTAATATCTCACTGATATCTTTCTTCGAAATCGGGTTAGCAGACCAGCATGGTCACCATATTGAACCTAAGGCGTTACGCTAAGAGGTGGGGTGTGGTGGAGAAAAGCATGGTCACCGTATGAGCAATGAGCATGGTACCAAAAATTAGGGTGGGCACTTTTTTTGCCAAAGGAAAGGGGGTGGGGAGTTAAAAAATAATATTTTGAATTTTGGCACTTTGAATTCAAAGTGTGCTTCGCAATGACGAAAGGAGGTCATGTGTGTGTGTGTGTTTTAGTAGCGTAGCCACCAGCCCAGGCAGGGCCTGATTATGGCACAAGCCAACTAGGCCTGGGACTGGGGCCCCATCTTCCTAAGGGGCCCCCAATTTTCTAAAAACTGATGCACAGCATTTCTGAATAATGTATTTTTCAGAGAAAGTAATAATTTATTAATTGAAAAAAAAAACTCTTGATATTTAATTAGTATTTCTTTTATTTAGTTCATTTTATGGAAGTAAAAAAGCTTCCGTTCTTGAGAATTGGCTATAAAACTCTTAAGCTAAAATGGATATAAAAAGAGCAGTATCACTGCTAGACATAATACACACAGTGGGACTGTGTAGCTAAATACAAGAATCCACAGTGATAAATACAAAGATCCAGAAAAGGGACAAGCACAGACACTGCGAAAAAGTTAGCTTATTTTGCATTTACAGTATAACTTCGATTTAACGATACCCGATTTAACGATTTCCCCAATTTAACGATACATTTCATTGGTCCCGACTCATATGCCTTGAATTTAATGTTAAAACTTCCTCAATTTAACGATAGCTTTCCTCGATTTAACGATGATATCGGGCAGGGCCAAATTATCTCTTGTCAAAAATACAGTAGTATATGTTTAAAATATTTTTCTAACTATTTTACTTGCAACAGCATGAGCCTCATGTTCCAATAGTAAATCATGTTCCAAAGATTCATCCTTCAGTAACGTCCAAACTTCTAGCATTCCAAACACAATTTTTTTGCACCTTGAGAGGAGAGTGATCAGTCGAGAAAAATGAGGTCGAAAAAAGTGAAATTTTCTCAACAAAAGATGTATGTTTAAGCATTCACTTAATTATCAATAGTTAAATCCGTTTGACTTATGAGTATGCTTTCTCGATTTAACGATATCCTCAATTTAACGATAATTTTTTACAGTCCATAGGCAATCGTTAAATCGAGGTTATACTGTACTTAAAAAGATAGAACATAGAGGGGGGACCTCCAAAGTAATGTGGGCCTTGGGCCTCACTTTTAGTTAGTCGAGCCCTGCAGCCAGGGGGAGGTTTCAGGATCAGTTTACACACACCTAAGGGCAAAAACCCCACCCCACCGACTGGAGCAGGGTTTGATCCCATGCCTTTGGGAGTGAGAGGTCATATTTTAAATGTATAATTTGTTTTAATTGCTATTTTTATATTATTGGTCACTGTAATTGGATCTTTTTGTAGTGTGCAAAACTTTTTAAATTAGCAAATAAAAATAAATAAATAAACGACTAAGATAAAAAATAAAATGCTGTTACCTTTGTATAATCGCTGTTGTAAAAGCCGTCAGCAAGACCGCAGTAAAACGACAGAGGCACGAGCAGCAGCTGGTTCCTATTCTTCATATGCTTCAAGGTAGCAATCAACAAGTCAGCAGAGAAGCCTTTACCACTCGATTCATCCCTGCCCTCGCTCTGAAGAGGGTCCAAAACGAATATCACCACTATCCCAGCGACGAGCACAAAACACAGATAGATCAAAGTGAGCGTGTTCCACTTTTCCGTAGACGGTGGTTGCAAATTGGGGTTCTCAACTAAAACACCACTCTGGCAATAATCAGAGCCACAAGAATACGATGTTCCATTAGCCTCATAGTGGCCTGTTTCTTGGTGATTTCTGAGCACAGTGTAGGATATGACATTACCCCAAATCTCCGCATTCTCGTGGAAGAATGAATACAGCCCGAAGAACCAGGCATTGACCACGCTGATGGAAGCCTTCGTGTAGCCAGAGTACTGGAAGCTGATATCATTGACATACGTACTCCTAGCAGCCCATAGCGGACCGAAGGCGAGTCCACTAAGTACTGCAGAGGGGATGAGGGTTGACCACGTGGGGTACATGTTTGCGGCAACATAGGGGCAGATGCTGAAGACGGAGATGATGAGGGTCTTCTTGCAGCCGATGTTTTTGATGAAGTAGGTTGGAAGGAAGAAAGAAGAGATGGTGAAACATGCATAGATCACAGATTGGGAAGCGATGCCGAGACCATCCCTCTGGTTGACGGTGCTCTGAAGGTTGCTCAAGGAATCGAAGGCTGTGAAGACCAAGAAGTGGCCAAAGGCTAGGGCCACAAGGTTTTTTATGATTTTCGACTTTTCGTTCATCTTTAAGAGGTTCTTTTAATAATTTAATTCATGTTTGCTTGAGTCGAGGCTTGGTTTTGCTGTGTGATATGTTTTTTTTATTCATATTTTGGCAAATTCTGTATTTCTGGAAAGAAAAATAAGTGGGAATAAAAATTCCAAATGTGATACACTGTAAAAAATAAATGTTGCTTTTACAGAATGATAATTTTGTAGTGATTTTACAGTAATGAGCTGTAAAACTCCTAATTTTACAACTCTAAAAATTAGCTGTATCATACAGTAAAATCAACAGTATAATACTGGCAGACGAGGTCACAATTTCGAAAAAGTTCCGGGGGAGAGCTTCCGATAACTCCTCCCCTCTCATCATAGAAGGCTGGCTACACTTGGGTTTTTATAGCTAACATTTTGAAAGACTGATTGCCATCACAAGTTACCGAAAAATGACCTACAATAGCGTGTTTAACACTTTAATTTCATTTAATTTCCAGGGACGAGCCCCGAACCCTCCTTTACCTAACATAGTTGAAGTGAGTCCCCAATTGTGTTTCTAGAGTTTCAATATCAAAAAAATGGTCACGGGAGAGTTTCTAAGCCTCTCATTTGCCTTACGTTACCAAAAATAGTGTAAAACAGCGTTTTTAGAGCTGAGCTTCAATTATGAAAACGTTCCGGGGGAAAGCCCCCGAACCTTCCAACCACCAACATTACCAAATATCCACGAAAACTGCGTTTTTAGAATTTCAATTTTGAAAAAATTGCCACGGGAGAGCCAAGCAACCCTTCCTCTCACTATAACATCACTAAAGATGGTCTGTTTTAGAACTCGAATTTCGAAAAAGCTCCTGGGAAGAGCCCCCAAACTCCCTGCTCCTGACATAATCGAAGCAGTCTATAACTGTGTTTATAATTACAATTAAAAAAAAAAAACACCGAAGGACCACTGAACTTCTTCTCCCTGTAACGTTACTAAGGATCGTCTGAAACTGCAATTTCGAACTTTTTCCAGGGGAGAAATTTCTAGTCAATATTATACTTAGACAATGGGTCCAATTGCTTAGATCGAGTAATGACTCCTTCCTAAATCAAAGGCTGGATCTTTCTACACTCCCTTTTTTAAAAAAATTCTCAAAGACCCTGAAAAATTTAATTTTATTATTATTTTAGCTGGGATTTATACAACTTGCAACTGAGCTCTAGCGTTCGTCTACAGATTGATTTTAGCCTTACCTGGTTTGAATGAAATGAACTGAAATGAAGTGAAGCGAAGAATCGGAAAAAGAAAATAAAATTGATGATGGAATGCCGGCCACCTAGTATAGTGGTCAGAGCAGTCTGCTACTGCTGGTGTGGCTCCGGGTTCGAATCCCGGCTGGGGCATGGATGTGCTTTCTCTCTCATGTCCTGTCCTTTCCTTGTGTGAATGTGTGGAGTGAAAGGTTGCCTACCCTATAAACGGTATCTATGGCATGCGTGAAAAATAATTAGGATTATTGGAGGCAAAGCCGATGTATATCGTAGCATAGGCCTCAAAAATACGTTGAAAGAAAGAAAGAAAGATGATGGAACAGTGAGTTGTTTTTTTGTAGCAGTCTGAGCTGCAAATAGTGGAATTGTAAACAGCTAATTCTAACACAATATTTTATAAAAACAATATCGTCTCTTTTAAGAATATTCTCTCCAAAACAGCAATACAATTGCAAGCGCCCAGATGAAGCGAGAAGTGAGTAAGATTTTACCTTCATTTGATTAAGATTCGCTAACACAATACACACACCCACGATTTGGAATTTCGTCGAGATAGCAAATCGCGCGAATATTTTAGCAACAATACTAGAATTTGAAATTCCAAGCTCTCGGCAAAACTTATTAATAGTGGCAGCAAATATTTGCAAGATCATACATTTATTATGAATGCTATTACTTGTAATCATTACTATTGGAAATGTAAGCAGTTTGTTTTCGTATTTGTTGTAACTATTTATCTCAAGCAAAATTTGTTTTTTAACCTTTTTTTCAATTATATACTGTCGGCCTGCTTGAACGAATACCGTCGGTTCAGAGAATTATTATTCGATTAAGCGGGATATTCGATTAAACGGGGATCTTTAACATTGCGTCAACGGCACGGTAGATATTTGGTTCCGACGTATATTATTTGTATAAGCGGGGTATTCGTTCATCCGTTATCCGATTAAGCGGGAACAACAATATTTCTTAATTTTTTTCATTGATTCAAAAAAATGAATGTGAATAATGTGAATTTCACTGGATATTTGGGACTCTAAAAGGAGTGTCTTATTTAACCTTATTTAAAATCGAGATAGTTGAGTTTTTTTTTGGGGGGGGGGAGGTTTTGCGCCATTGAACTTGAGGGGAGGGGAGACAATTGCATGAAATAAGTTAAAGACAATTATTGTTGACGTTCTAATTACTTTGGAACATTGCAACACATTTTATATGATACAGCCAGGGACGTCATTTCAAGTTTTTCCAGGGGGGGGGGGGTGGGGCAAAGGGTCTAAACATAATGCAATTGTATCGGAAAACATAAAAAACCACGCCCACTTATATGTAAATAGTACATTGATTTCCCAAAGCCAGGGGGGGAGGCAATTGACTCCCCCCCTGCCCCCCCCAAATGACGGGCCTGGATACAGCAGAATAAGTGACTCCAACAGATATTTTATTCAAATTCGTGCGAGTATTTTTTTTTTTTTTTTTGGTCCTCATATTAGAGGGTTTTGTATAATAATAATTGAAATTCGAATAAACTAGTAATTAATAAAGCAGTAAATTACCGCCCCTAAGCCAGGGCTAAATCAGAAACATGCAATACACCGCCAGCTCGTTTATTCCATCCATGGACTGCAGTTTCGTGCTTATTATGCACTCATCAGCATGGAATAGGAATTAAACGAGCTGGAGACAGAAATCCTCTTATAGAGCAAAGAGAGCCAACAAAAACTGCTAAGGACAGAGGATTTTTGCCCCCAGCTCGTTCAATTCCTATTCCATGCTGATGAGTGCACAGTGGCGTAAGGAACTTTGTACAAACAGTGGGAGCTCGGCGCAATGCAGGATCTTTGCGCTTTCAGGGGGGGGGGACACTTTTCGCCTGTTAACAAACAAGATCAGTTACAAATTTATAAATGTTCAAACAATCACTTTTTGTGAATACAAGGAATTTAAAAACGTTGCTAATATCTCTTTCCTCAGAAAGACAAGTTTAACTACACTTTTGCATTTTTAATATGAACATAGTTTTGGATAGAATATTTGCTCAGATATAGGAAATCTCACAGTTTTCTTACGAAAAAAATTCCAAATGTTACCTTTAAAAAAATGACTTTTGACGATTTTTGGTGACATTGCGTGAATTTCCTAGGAAAAGTAGATCACACATTTGAAAACAGGTTTGAGGGGGAAAAAAATGTGCTACAGAATAGTGTAGGAGAGAAATTTTTCTGGGGGAGCTGAGCCGGTCTGAAATATTCCAGGGGGAGCCAGAGCTCCCCCAGCTCCCCGACTCCTACGCCCCTGTGAGTGCATAATAAGCACGAAACTGCAGTCCATGGTTGGAATAAACGAGCTGGCGGTGTATTGCATGTAATTAATGGTTAAATAATTAATTTGATAATGGAGTATTACATTGTCAACGGGTTTCATACTCCTGTTCTCTTTACACAGGGTATACAGTAAATAGAGTGAACTCTCACTTATACGCCGCCTCATTTATGCGCTTTTTTCTCTTGTACGACGATTTTGAATGGTCCCAGCACATTCCATAGCAAAATAATGATAGTACCATTCGTTTATGCGTCGCTCTAAAAATAAATATTTCACTTACGCGCCGAATTTTCCCTAAAATGTTAAAAATTTAATTTATTTTCTTTAAAAAATAAGCATTTTTCTTCACTTTCCTCTTTAATTTTTCGCCTTTATTGCTCACGGAAGGCATTTTTCCCGCATGAACTAGAGTTCGGAGCAGTGGTGCCCATCCCCCCCAAGCTCAATGGCGCAAATTCCCCCACAAATTTGACACAACCCTCTTATGCTTTTTATTTTTTATTTTTACACCTCTTTTTTATTAAATTTATTTTTTTAATATTATTTATTTATGTATTTAAATATTAATTTTTTTTTTAAATTATAACTATTATTTTTTTATTTATTATTAATTTTTTTAAAGTGCTAATTATGCGCGAAATGGAATCGCTTTTGTTCCTTTCCAGGCACAACGGAAAGGAAATAAATAAAAAATACACGAAAGGAAATAAATAAATACAAAAGAAAACAACGAAATAAAAAATAATAATTTGATTTAAAAAAATAAATAAATAATTTTTATTTGAAAAAAAATCAGGAAATAATTTAAATTAAAAAAATAAATTAATGAATTAAATAAGTATTAAATTAGTTTTAAAAATCCCCCCCAAAAATTTTGATGGCGCAACTTGCGCCATAATCCCCCCCTGTGGGCACCCCTGGTTCGGAGAGGGACAATTATGTATTTTGCATCGTTTAAAGGGAGCAGTTTGTAATTAGGTATGCTATTATTTAGGGATGCACCGATAAGCAAATTGGCCGATTACCGATTAATCGGTTGTTGATAATCGGCCGATTAATCGACTGTGCCGATTAATGATAAGAATGATTGTTTTTAATACTACAATTTCACAATCACTGTTTTTTCTCTCTTAAAGAATTCCGAGTTTAGAAATAGTAAGTAATTTATTCCTGAGAGAAAATTTTTTACCATTTTCTTAATTTTCACAAAATAATTTCAATATTTTATCAAATTTCTTAGAACCAATTTTCATATTATTGTCAACAATATTACATTAACACATAGTTAATTATAATTATTGGACATAAAAATTCAAAAAAAAAGGGGGGAATGGGAGGGCCTGTGGGAGGCGGTAATTGTAATTAGGAGCACTTTTAATTAAAAATTTTAATAATCAGTAGCAATTTAATTCAAGACTTTTATTCTTTGCCAAAATTAGAATTTATCTAAAAGCACTGTGCTAAGTAGAAAACTATCGCCACATGAAAAATGTTGCAACATTGTCTATGTTTACATTAAAAGTAGGAGAATTAATTTATTAAAAACTTTATATCAACTGTGAAGGTTATTATTACTGTCAATAAAATCATTCATCATAGTTTCTTAGTGAAGGTACACTTTAAAGAACAATATTAAAAAAAAATTACAGCCGATTAATCGGCCCAATTTTGCCGATTATTAATAATCGGCAAAGTGGCCGATTATGGCCGATTAATCGGTACTGCCGATTAATCGGTGCATCCCTACTATTATTTATGTTTTACCTTTATCATTGTAGTTACGTTACAGTAATTGTCAAACCGTTGTAATATGTCTGGCCGATAGTAGTGGACTGTATGTTCCGTGGATGAAACACTCGAATCTTGAGAACTTATAAACAGATTTAATCAACGGAGGACACAATATTTACAGATTTGTACATTTGAAATTTATGAATGGAATGTGGGCTTCATTGAAGTAGCATAAAATGCCCACGTCATCGGAATGCCTCGTTTCTCAGGCGTCTGTTCCTTTTCTCTCGCACAGGCAAAGTCCCGGGATATTCCATATTCGGCAGAGACGCAGCGGCGCGCACGCGCAAACATCCCGCCCGGCCTTGCCATGTTCACATGCAAGAACTTACAATAATTTTTCAAAAATGCAATTGACACAAATTAATATTCAACAGTTCTTTAACATACATATTATGCAGTAATTAAAATACTCAAAATTATTGCTAAAATTAAACATGAAAAACAGACAAGAATATATGAATTAACCAGTTATAATAATTGACATTATTCCAATTTGTAGGAAGAAACATTTTTTTTTCTTTTAAATTTTAAGTTTCCATTGGTAGAATACTTAATCTAGAAATTGACCTCTTAAAAATACCCCTACAAGTTTTTACATCTACTACCCGAACCTTATTGTCTTGTCCAGGGTATAGCTTTACTATT
>JAXGGA010007804.1:0-60411 GCA_038373865.1 Uloborus plumipes | reverse complement strand
CAAAACTCCAAAATTCACCACTGCCGTATTTTAAAACACAACGATTGATTTTTAATGAATTTTTAAAAATCCGACGCGCAAAAGCGCGCTTTTCTGAAACGTCACGAGTTACGTCACTCGGCCTCAATCCTCAGCTCTCCGCGACGGACCCATGTTATCGCTACGGACATTTTGAGCGCGTAGTTATTTTTAATTTTTAGATATTTAATAATCCTTTTGATGCATGATGGAGACAGGATACGTCAAAGGACAGTCCAACAATCTCCCTCAAGTGACATCAATGATGATTTTTGCCTATTTTCGAGAGGACGAGCGATTTAAATCTTTCAAAATCACGAGGAGTTAATAGTCTTCAAGTGCGTCTTCAACGTAGCCAAGCGTTTCCCTCGCTTCTCCCGGTCGGCTGAGGCGCGGCGGAAGTACCGATGACGTTTCTTCCGCAGCCAAGTGACGTCACATTTTCTTGAACTTTAAAAATTATTTAAAAAAAAACTACTTATCGTATCGCAAAAATTTTTTCACCGATGATGTTCACACATGTTACTCTATCATATAAAAATAAAATTGAAAAATCGAAAACTACCCTATTATTCTATATGCTCTCCGCCTTGTTCCACTAGTATATCGTAATTGGAAGCGCATAATAAAAATTCGACACCAGATCAGAGGCTGTCTATGCTGGTTGTATGAATGTAGTGGGAGAGTATGTCAGGTCTTAGTCATTAGCATACCACCATAGCAGCAATTTTAAACTTAACTGTGCAATCTATCGGCAGATTTTAGAGAAAAAAAAGGCACATCACTAGCTTCAATATATAGGAGTCTGAATCGGTCACGTTCCCTCAAACTCGGCAGCCCTTGTGATTTTTTTATTTGATGAAGTTACGTTTATTCTTTCAATAACTACAGTTGAAGAGAGACTCGTATGGATTGTCACACATTATTTGATAAACTTTAGGCAATAGAAAGATTTTTTTTTATTTACATAAAAGCTAAGTTATACATTTGACTCGTTGGTAGTCATAAAAATAAATACAGAGGGATTAAAGTTGGTTTAATGCATCTTATTTAATCCTTTCAAACTCCTCTTTTTAAAACCTTTTTCTTTGATGGCATAAAAATAACTATTCCAGAAACCTATTGAAGCTTTTACATTAGAAACATATTGTTTTTGGTAGCAGTATTGAAGGCAATCCAATTAGATAGTTAGTATACTTATCTCATAGATGGCGTTCAAAAGCATCCGAAATCAAGATTTACCGATTTTAGTAATGCCACCTACCAAAGTTAAGTTTGTAGTTTATTTGCTCTTCATTGAATTTTGCTGCCATTGAATTGCCATTGAATTGTAACATCAGTGGCCTACGGAGTAGAAAGAAGGAGAGAAAATGTTCTACGGATGCGCTAGTTTTGAAAGTGGCAATGAATTCTCACCGCCGCACAGTGGTCGATTTTGCCAATCCAGCTGGACAAAAATACTTTGGTTTGTCAAATCGAGTCGCAAGTTTTAATATTGTTGTTATATCAGTAATAAACATAAAACAGCATTAAAAGAAGTGTCTGTGACGAAGATCTGCACTACAACTACTGTCGGAAGGACTGCAGTCTATATTTTAATTGCTTTTCCATTGCAACTCAGTTTCTTCAGGTCATCTAGTCCTGTATGTCTTAGGTCTGAGAATTATTTTGGTGCTTTGTAGTTACAGGGATACTTTGTCATTACTCGAACAATAACATACATTAAGTTTTTTTCTAATATTTTTACCTAGAAAACGGTTTTTATGAATTGTTTTTGATAGTTTCGAAATATTTGATTTTTAAGCGATTGAAGCTTTATGTCAAAAAAAAAAAAAAAAAAAAATCTGTGGTACTGATAACATTTGAATTGCATTTAACTTAGTTTCTATTATTTTATTGTAGCATAGATATTTTTTGCTTCAAAAAAACTTTTAAATTTTAAAAATACCTTTTCGAGAACATACTTAGCAATTTCTGCATTGTCTCGTTTTTCTGTTAAACGAAGACTATTTAGAGTATCATTTTTTTTTTTTTTTTGAGTTAGTGCCTTGAGTTACAGACGTAGCTTTCCGTTTTATAGTTTCGTGATAATGCCTGATTCTTTGAAAAAAAAAAATATGGTCAACCGCGAGTTATAGACTTTTGTTGTATTGCCAAAGAACCTGATAATCTTATGACAGCTCTTATGATAGTTCATCGAATAACTGTTAAGTAAAATATAATAAACATTTATAAACAAATGGAATTTGTTTACAAAGTATATGCATATGTATAAAATTTTTTTTAACTTTTAGTATAAATAGAAGAGCACTTTTACCATGTTTCGTTAAATCTCACACACAACATGTTAGTAGTATTTCCATCACTTAACTTCATACTATCCTTGAGGTCATTTAAATTTATAGTTTCAATTGCAAAATTTTGTACATTATTCTTGCCCTTATCCATACTCCAAACGTTGAAACGTGTTGTATCTTTGATAATATAATGTATTTAACGTAGCATTCAAACACAGTTATTGTAGACAACTATTTTTTTCGCTGACTCATGTGGAGACGTAAACGTTGTCATTACAATCTAAACTACATTCTAAAACGTTCGAACGCTAATATTTTTTTAACAGTTATACTAGGCTGATAAACAAGGTTTAAAAATAAATATAACATCAGGCGCTGGTTAAAAAGTATCTCCCCCCCACCTCCACCCCCCCCCCACCCCCCCTACCCCCCCCACACACACACCTGAATGAAAATTTTCTCTGATTATAAATTCATCGTTTGAGACAAAAAAATCCACAATTTCAAGACACGTTACTCATATTGCCGGCAAGATCCGGATATAATCTTTTGTACTCTCATTTGTCAACATATCCGGTACACAAAAATATAACTTAGAGGGCGGAGACTTGTGGAGCATTTTTTGCTGCTCCAATAACTTTTAGTGTTATGGTATGAAATTCATTAATTTTTCACGTAGTTTAAAATATACTTAAAATTCGTATTTAATGTACGGCCCTTTAAGAGAATAATGAGCTTGGATGACACAATAAGAATATATAAGCACAATTTTTTTCAAACAACAGAGACAACAGGTAGCCGAAGTCCTTTATCTCCCTTCTAAAGCATCACAAAATTTACTTTTACAATCCGTGTACTTCAATCCTTTAGAGGAAAAATTCTAAGAAGTAACCATCTAAATTAGACATGGTTTATTGCTTTGTAGATATATTTCAGTTGCCAAAAAAAAATATTTTGCCAAAAAGTAACGATGTTGAAATTTTGATTTTTGTCCAGCTAGATTTGAAAAATCGACCACTGTGCGCCGCAGAGGACGCTGCTCGACAAACGCTCCCCATCTCCTACGGGAATCAATGCAAATGATACTGAATCTGTCATGTTTTTAAATGCTGCTATGGGAAAGAAAAAAAAAATTCAACTGGATTTTGGTGTATACCATCGATTAACATTATGAACTAAATATAACTTTGATCCCACTGAAATTTTGCCGTATTTTTTAAGAAAGATGTTTAATCGACCGCATCTAGCTACTTGCCAAATTTGACATATATGCGACTGTATGTGACATTTTCTTTGCATTGTACGATATAATTTTTGCTGAGAATCAGTTCTCTAAATTGTTGATAAATTAAGCATGAGGCAAAAAATTAATTATGTCAGTATTTAATTTTGTTATTAATTAAATATATTTAGTAGACAAAATAATTATTAGTTTAAATATATTTATTAAATATATTTAGTTCATAATGTTAATCGATGGTTTGAGCAAAATTCCAATTAAAAAAAAATATTCTTGCCAACAGCAGTCTTTAAAAAATGACAGATTCTGTCAGATTTGGCAAGTTGGTAAGTGCATTCGATTAAACCTATTTCTCAAAGAATACGGCACCTATTTTCGTGGGATGAAAATCATATTTAATTCATAATGTCAATCGAAGATTTACACCAAAATCCAGTTGAAAAAAAATATTTTCTTTCCCATAGCAGCATTTAAAAAGATGACAGATTCAGTATCATTTACATTGATTCCCGTAGGAGATAGGGAGCGTTTGTCGAGCTAGCGTCCTCTGGCGGCGGTGAGAATTCGTTGCCACTTTTAGATAGCAGAGATTTAGCATCCTCCCCTTTAACCTCCTTGTCAGTGACATCAATTACATCAGTTTTCTTCAAGCAAAAATTGAATGCTTTCAAAACGACATTTTCAAAACAAGGAAAGCTTATATGCGTAGAGTAAAAAAATAATATGAAACTGGAGAAAAACAAAACAAAATAACGCACGAGAGAAATCTTAATCAAATGCCCTACACTAGCAATCAATAAACATTGCTATAGGCCACTATAAAGACGAGCCGACATAACAAATTTCAGTATCACCACTTTGGATCCAGTGCATGTTGTTACCGCCTCCTAAATACTAAATGCCTACTACATTTGCCTCAATACGGGAGACATTGGTTCCACTTTGAGCGCCACCTTGCGGCAATCCGATGATGCCGTTGTTATGGTGATAAATCCAAACAATATTCGAATTAAATTTTTGATTGGTTAATTTTTAAATTTAAATTTAGAAATCAACCAATCGTTAATTTCTCTGTCTCGAAGAACTCCGATAGATGGCAGTGCTTCGTGAACCAAGGGAGAAATTTTACTCTGTGCTAAAAACCAGAAAGCAGTAGGCATTTAGTATTTAGGAAGCGTTGGTGTGTGTTACGTCGTTTCTGGCGGTTGATGAATAGTTGTCTTTCAGGCAAGTTATCGCGTTTCGGTAATTTTTCAGCGTGAGCAATTATTAGCGGCACGTGAATTTGGTAAAACTTGGTAATGTCTCGAAACTTTTTCTGATAACCCTAGCTCCGCAACCATTAAAACTGAAAGTAAGCAAACAAGATGTATCTAAAGTGTTTCGCTTAAGCTTGATGCGTCGGCCTGTCTATATATCGGCTCCAGTTTGGGGGAGGGACAATAAAACCGCGAAGAGAAGGGACAATAAAACCGCGAAGAGATGGCACTTGTCAATCAATGAGAAAACAAGTCCATTCCTTAAAATAGGTAAAGAAAGAAGAAATTGACGCTTGTCAGCTTAGCGGTCTTTTGGCGATGTGACAAATTGTATAGAAGAGGGAATAATTCTTTGATCATATGAGGTCGAAAAAAGGCAACATTTATAGCAAACCATTCTAAAACTTATCGTCTGCAACATTTCTTTTACTACCTTGTAATTTATCTATACTTAATAATATAAAGCTCTAGAGTTTTTGTTTGTTTGTTTGCTTGAACGCGCTAATCTCACGAACTACTGGTTCAATTTGAAAAATTCTTTTTGTGTTGAATAGTCCATTTATCCAGGAAGGCTTTAGGCTATAGGAGTTATTGTTATAACTAAAAAATAAAGTAAAAAAAATAAACTCTACGAAAAGAATTAGTTTCCTTTATTCTCGAGAGATGGCGCTCATAAAGAGTATTGCTAAGCTTTTGCAACTGTGGAGGCGCCCTCTACATTCAATGGTTGACAATCAAGCAGTTGCTCTTGCCTTTTAATGTGGATTAGTTTCCACTCTTCTCGAGAGATGTCGTTCGTTAAAATTTTTTTTTAGCAACTGTGTAGAGAGCGCTGGTTGATAATTGCTCTTGCCTCGAGAGTCTTGCCTCTTGCCACATGGCTCAGATCACGAAATGGTTTTCGTGTTTTTCTTTGACATTCAAGTATATAATTTGTTTTGTAGGATTTTTCTATTAACTTTTGTCTTCCTTATTTCTGCATTGTTGACATTTGTTCTTCATTTGTGGTTGTCATTCGTTAAATTTTTTTTTTTAGCAACTGTGTAGAGAGCGCTGGTTGATAATTGCTCTTGCCTCGAGAGTCTTGCCTCTTGCCACATGACTCAGATCACGAAATGGTTTTCGTGTTTTTCTTTGACATTCAAGTATATAATTTGTTTTGTAGGATTTTTCTATTAACTTTTGTCTTCCTTATTTCTGCATTGTTGACATTTGTTCTTCATTTGTGGTTGTTCTTTGTAACTTTATTATTATAATGTACCTCAGGTACTTAACTAAGCACATAATTTAAAACCCAATATAAAAATACTATGCAATTAAATTATGTGTTTAGTACCAATGATACAAAATAGTAAAAACGTTACAAAAATATGACGAATCATATTATTTACTTAGATTAGTAACTATCTTAAATCATAAAAAAAAAGAAGGTTTGACTCACTTGAAACCTACTTACCTACCTATTACATAAGAAAAGAAGAGTCAAAAGAATAAGAAAACAATACCCTATATAAATATACAAAAATAGTATATTTATATAGGGTATTGTTTTCTTATTCTTTTGACTCTTCTTTTCTTTTGTAATAGGTAGGTAAGTAGGTTTCAAGTGAGTCAAACCTTCTTTTTTTTTTATGATTTAAGATAGTTACTAATCTAAGTAAATAATATGATTCGTCATATTTTTGTAACGTTTTTACTATTTTGTATCATTGGTACTAAACACATAGGGTGAGTTCTGGTAAGTGCGTCCACTGGGAATTATATGAACACTGTCCTGAAATAGCTTCTGCAACATATCGACTATGTTAGATAACTGTCTAATGATAATTTCAATGGGTAGAATTCAGGCCTGGATTCAATAGACGAAACACAATCAGAAACAACTTAAATGTCTTCAAAAAAACTCTAAAGTAAAGATTGAGAAGGTTTTGTTTCAGTTTCTCTTGTAGTCATACCAAGCAATTGAAGTCAAGAAATGCAAGTTGTTTCTTTTGAGTAATAGCTACTAATAACATACATGGGGTATTTTGATCAAATACTCTAACTAAAGTTTGTTTATATGACGGTACGCACTTTCCCTTTCCTTAAAGTAAGGTGGGGGTAAGTGCGTACCATTTTGATGGGGCAAGTGCGTACCACTATCATGAGGCATATGCTTACTATTATGCGAAGCAAGTGCGTACCTTTATGATGAGGCAAGTGTGTACCATTACGCGGAAAATCCGACTCTCGTAATTCACCTTTAATTTTGCTTATAACTCTTTTATAAGCCGATTATAAATCCTATGTCATTTGCATCAAGTATTTATATTTACATTGAATGCGGCATAAGATTTCAATTTTATTCATTACCTCTGAAATATACTGGCTTTTAGATATCAGTTAGTAAATTTTTCGTTGAAAATAGCGATCATAAGCTATACTTAATTTAAACCAGAATGACAAATGAAGCAATGAAATTAAGTGAAACACTAAGTAAGGAACCAACTGATTCAAAAAACGAAGGTGGAGTAATGAATAAATTATATTTAAGAAAATTAAGAACACCTTGTGAAAAACTATTTCAATGTACAAGAAAAAAAAAAAGTACAAGTATCATATCATGATCAATTATTTTCTTCTTTTTTTTTTTTTTTGCTCTTTATTTTGTGTTTTTTCTTAATGCTGCTGATTCTAATAAGAAAAATATTTTCAAACCGTATTTATTCAAAAAAAAAAAAAAAACCGAAATGTTCACTCAGGTCACCTAACGATCAACCATACAAATAGAATTAAAGAAAATCACAGGGGTACGCACTTACAACAACGCTATTGGACGCACATGTCTCATCTTACATTTAAGAAGGGGTAAGTGCGAACCCTGGCTTAAACAAAGACTGATTAATGTATTAACCCAAAATAAACTATGTAGACTATAAGTGATTATTACTAAATAAAAACAACTTACATTTGCTCACGTGGTCTTATTAAAAGGACAGAGGAAGAATCACAGACACAACTATCTCAATCTTCAAATCACAGTTGTTCGAAAGACACGTGGGATATCACTGATTGCGTTTTATCCATGCAAGCAAGTGCTGATCTATAGTATTAGGAATTATCCCAAGGCAATTGCCTAACATATTTAATATGTGCAAGAAGTTTTTTCCTGCTCATATTCACAGAATTCAAGGTGGACGCACTTACCCCGCTAGGTAGGGAAAGTGCGTACCTTAGAATAGGTGTCATAAACCAGTTCCCAAAACCTATGCTTATGGTTTATTTGACATATTATATGCTTGAAAATCTTAGTAAAGGATCTGGAAAGAAAACTAAAAAAAAATTGTGAGTGTACAAGATTTTTCAACAGAGCAGCATTCTTGAGAACATGAACTTTGAAAAAAAGGGTACGCACTTACCAGAACTCACCCTAATTTAATTGCATAGTATTTTTTTATTGGGTAGTGTTTAATTATTCTTTTAACGTTTTTTTCCTTATGTAGCACATATATACGTTGGCTTCAAATGAGTCTAACTTTTTTTTAAATAGTTGCATATAGTTATTAGTCTAAATAAATAATTTGATTTGTCATGGTTTAGTACAACATGGGTACTTATCTAAACACATAATAAAAGTGTGTGGTATTTTTATATTGGGTACTGTGTTGAATAGTACATTTATACAGAGGTAGCCCGTGCAACGCCGGGCCACGCAGCTAGTTACAATATAAATTGGAGTAAATATCTTGAGTGGGAAAATTAAAATTTTTAATTTATCGTTTGTTGGTTGAAGTTGTTAATGTTTATTGCTTTATTATTATAATAAGGAATAACGTATGAAATTTCAGTGACTTCCATTTAAAAAAAATCAATTGATTCTAAAACTTTTTTAAGTGCTTCAAATATATTGCTGCTATGTGATTATTTAACATTGGAATGTAATTTGCAGCAGTAACTGCTTTTGGTTGGCAGAAAAGTAAAAATGACAAGCTTTACGTTCTTTATTGCAACCCTACTCTTGCCAATTTTCAATTAAAATGCACTATCGGAGGCGTTGTCCGAAGAGGTAAAACCAAGCCCCACCCATTTTCTTAGAATATGACCTGTCCAATAAGACATCTGCCTCGACATCATAAAAGAAAAATATGTTACCTATTTGTCTAATTTCTTAAATTGGGTGAAGTATTCAAGGTATGCCAGAAACAATAACACATTTGCAAATCCGTTCTTTAATTTTCCTCTACTTATCACCCCTTCATAAAAATGAACAATTCTAAAAAAAGGAGAAGTCAAGTGCCATCTCTTCAAAGCAAGACTAGATTCAGGTCTTCACCAATCCCCGAAACATTTGATTCAGAGAATTGTGTAAAGAAAAAAAAATCCGTCAGCCACGAAATCAACGATAGAAAAAAAAAGAAACATCCAGCCCCTAGAATTCATTTGAATTTTGACGTCTTCTCAAGTTATACATATTTTTGCTACAACCAACTGCGATAGAACTCGACTCGTCGCATCCTTTATTTGTACTAAAGTAATGCAATGAAAATGGAAAAGAAATTCGTGCCCGTCATAGGGCCCCTCCTAAACATTTATTGAGTCTAAAAATTGCATTGCTGCAGTCTGCAACGCATACAGCAATTTAAAATTTTCATTAAATGAGCAATAAATTTTACAAACGGAAAAATTATGAACCAAAGCAATGTCACTAATAGAGAAAGGCAGAAAAAACAGAATGAAGGACAAGTAGAGTTTGACCACGAAGAAATGGCGGGTAACCATGAAGCGGAAACGAGACATTTCATTTCACCTTTAATTTATCAGAGATTCTACCTACTTCAAAATAGAGTCGTTCGTTTCCGCTTCAAAGTCACGCGCCATCTGTTCGTGGTCAAACTTTAATTTAAATTAATTAATTACACAATAAAACATATAAGCAGAATATTAAAAATAATAAATAGAAAAATGTACAGACAAATAACATAAAAAGGGAAAGGGGTGAGACTAGGAGGTGCAAGTTTACATATTAGAAAAAAAGAGACATAGAGAGAACAAAAACCAATCGTAAAAATAGAATCCCGGGCTGAAGAAAAATACGGTATTGAAGTAAGGTCGTTGATTAAACTAGATCGGTTTCTCAAGGGTGTGGAAGGATTTCTAAACATCAAGAGCTGGCGAATTTGAACAGTTTTGGATAATTTAAGTAGAGTTGAAGTTAAAAGAGTGATTCGAATCCCAGCATTGTTGAGCAATACTGTATTCAACTGCGTTTTTTTCCACAAAATTTCGATGCTCTTTGAAAAACGACGTGTCTGTCCCACCTATGCGAGTCCGCAATTGCAATTAATTTTATAAATCCCACAACAATTAAGAGGGTGAATAGAATCTTTAAGAGAAGAGAACGAAAGTTTTACATAAGAGAAAACACCCCTTGGAATTGGAATCTTTCCAGAATTTTAACGACCTAAAAACTAATACTAACAGGAAAGGAGGGCAAAACAACAATGTTCTTAGCATTGAAAGTTCAATTAAGAGTAATATTTTGAGTTTTTTGGGATAGTTTCGTATAAATGGAATCAATTAGAGCCGGCGGATTGTCTCTATTAATTGTCACAGCTCGGAGATAATTAAGTTCCGTATTAAAAAGCTCAGGTGAAGAGGAAATATTCATAGCACGCTTGTTTATGGTGTTAAAGGGAAATCAAACATATTGGACCCCCTCTGAAATTTACTTCTGGATACGCCAAAACTGGATACTCCCTCTCAAAAATAGACCCCCGTAGCCCCCCCCCCAATCAATAGCGTGGTTTGCCTCATGAATCCCCATCGTGGCTACCTCTGAGTATTATAATTAAATATAGAACAAGAAAATTCCTACACTAAGAATGAAATATTCCCTTCAATACACACGCGAATATTATTTTTGGAGAATCATTATATGGCATTAAATTACAATAGCAGTAGAGATAGTTATTTTTAAAGTGGAACAACGATCGTAAGATAGAAATATTATCAACTCGATTGCTTTTTAGGTGAACAAATTACGATCTTTAGAGGATGCTCTTTGTTTAAACATTTTTGTCGGAACACTACGCAAGATGTTATTCTTGTTCTTAACCCTTTGCCTCTCAGTGTTCCAGCTGCTGGAACACATAACTTCAACTGCTTCTCAAACTCTTAAATTCATCAATAAATGGTTCAAAATTGAAGTAAAGTATTCTTTTAACTCTTCTTTACAACTATAGATGGCACCACCACAACAGAGGCTACTCAATAATTAACTATGGTGGATTATTTAATCGCATTCATTTTCTTTAAAAAATTGTATAATTTTTTTTCCGATAAAAAAAAAATCTGCAAAAAAAATTTCACGTGTTATATTATAGGCTACACATCAAAGTATTTATTGAAAATAAATTTATATTTTTAAAATCAAAAACGAACTCATAATCGCAGAAGAAAACAGTGTGTTCCATTACCTGGAACACTGCAACGCTCTTGCTTTTCAAAGTGCGCTTTCCATCATTGAGCGCAGAGCGACGTGTTTTTACGTTTTCTGTTCCCAATTCTTGGGGGTGAAAGAGGTCTACATAAAATACAGCAGGGGTGGGTATGTTTTATTTCAAATGTTGTATACATTCTGTGGGTGTCTGGTATTTTGTCAGGAGGGGTTATAAAGTGATTTTATTAGTAGCTCAAGTTATCTTTACTTAGAGCAACGTGATTCTTTTGCTCTGTCTTTTGTGTTTCGATCACTCATTTTATTCTGTTCGGTTGATGTTATCTGAATACATGCTTCCAAAAATTTCACGAAGAAAAAAAATTGGCAAGATCATCAGGAATTATATATAGGAATTGTATTTAAATGTTGTACATGACCGATTCATTTCTAATCAAAATTAACTTCTTTTTTTTGGGGGGGGGGGGGGACGAGGTGTAGAGTAGCAGTCTTCCTCCTGGTGCACCCTGGGTAATGCTAAATCTTCTACATAAGTGTAAATTATCAAATTTCTTGTTCATATTAAAAATATATAGTTTTTGCACGCTTCACTGCAACACTTACTCTGACGTGCTTTACAGCTTTAACGGTGCAGTGTTCCAGTAGGTGGAACACCTGTAAAATCAAAACGGTAAGAGATATTTTTACAAAATTTTATATGTGCACTTCCTGAGACCTAAAGAGACTGTATATAAATTTTTTTGACGAAATTCCAACTTTAACGGGTAGTGAACCGGAAAGGGTTAAAAGTTACGACCAGAAGTCTCACCATTGAAAATCAGACAATGAGATTCCTAAAAGTGATGGTCACGACCTTATCACACAGCTTAGTTCTTTTATATCTGCCAACTTTTCCTGTATCTTTTATCCACTTGAAATGGTAATTTAATAGCAATGAAACTTTTTTTCTGTGATTCATTTTCGAGATAATTTCAATGATCATTTCGTCTTTTCCCCAGAGGTAGAAGGAAGAAAAAATTTTGTTCGGAATTTCCTTTTTCAAAAAATTAAATCATCTTTATAGGTTGTCTGCTAATTGCTGCACAAATATCATCTGTATTACTTATTTGATTCTAACTGCATGAATGATACACCTTCTATTGTTTATCTGCTAATTACTGCATAAATAGTAACCTCACTATTACTCATTTGTTAATTATTGCATAAATGGTATCACCACTATTGGGTATTTGTCAATCACTTTGTTGATGGCCTAAACTTCCTCTGTTGCTCAAAACATTTTCAAAAATAATTTTAAAATATAATTTTGAAAACTAAAAAGTACGCTTTTAGAGTTAATCAAAATATTTCACATACATGATACTCTGATTTTTAAAACTGTTGAATATCCGCTAAATTTACATGCACTTATAATACATCAACATGTAACATAGTTTAGCCTTTAGAATTAATTATAATGTGAAATTTATTACTTTTATATTTTCAAAGAACGTGAATTTATCTTTTATTCAGAGTTACATACATACAAACAAACCCACATGTGAAGTTAATAAAAGCGTATTAATAAACATTTTTGTGCATAAGTTTGTGCTTAGTAGCTAACTTTTTAAGCTTTGATTATAAGTTGCGATTCACATTTTTTTTTGCAAAATTCATTTCTATTTTTTCTATAATTTTGCTTCAAAGATAATTATATCGAACAATTTTACATGCAGTATCTGGCATTTTTTCCCCACCAAAACCACTGACGATTCAAAAATTACACGCGTTTTTATTTAAGTTTTCACTTCTTT
Source organism: Uloborus plumipes (assembly GCA_038373865.1). Taxonomy (NCBI): domain Eukaryota; kingdom Metazoa; phylum Arthropoda; class Arachnida; order Araneae; family Uloboridae; genus Uloborus; species Uloborus plumipes. The sequence goes on along the minus strand of JAXGGA010007804.1, from coordinate 47,368 downwards.
CGGCACTCCCAGAGTGCCACTGTTTATTTATTTATTTTTTCAAATAGATTTTCTCAAAATGTTTTCTTTTCCTACTTCCGACACATCAAGGATCGAACTATAATATCTGAAAACATTTTTTTTTTCAATCAGACACCTTCGTAAACATCCGCGATACAGCAACCATGCCATTTACATACCATCAAACCATCGTTTGCATCGAGGGCAGTGAAATGAAGTGAACAGAACAAGAGAAAAAATCCAAATCCTGCATAGAAAGTGCAATCTCCTGGGCATTTAACCTATAAGACGGGCTCGTTTAAAACGATAACACAAAGGATCCACCAGCTCTGTCAGTGACTCACGATCTGGCCAAGTGTAACAGAAGGCTGGCCGCCAAGATTAATCCAGTTTCGTGTTTTTCTGGATCTAATGCTTCTTTATGAGCACCTCGTAATCTCTGAACTTTGAACTGCTAATGGGTTGTATAATTATTGTTTTATTCCATTTATTCGTAAGTAGGACGATATTTTAATGAAGGCCTTTTTTTTCCTCTCATTTAAGGATTCATCAAGAAAGAAGTCGTGGCTTTTTTTTTATAAGAAATTTTGTTATTTTTCTGCTGCACTCATTTGAAATCTTGAGGAATGATCCTAAATATCGTTTTAAAGAACTAAAAAATACGCTTTTAGAGTAAATTAAACTAAAAAGAAGTTTCAAAACTATTGAACATCCGCTTAGTTTACATGCACTAATAATGCATGCATCAACACGTAATATAATTTCGCCTTTAGTAATAATAATAGTTACTTTTATATTTTCAAAGAACGTGAATTTTATCTTTTATTCAGTTACATACATACATACAAACAAACCCACATGTGAAACTATTGAAGGCGAATTAAAAATACAAATTATTCAGCTGAACATGTAAAATGTTGACTTTTTATTCGCTTATGAAAGTGGGCAATTCCAGGCAACATGGGAACTCGGTGTTAAAAAAAATGTTGAAAAATTGTTTTTTTTTTTTTTTTTGTACGTTCTCTATATCGATTGAAGTTTACAAATTAGAACAGGGGTCTCCAACCTTTTTAACTCGGGGGCCAAATTGAAAATTTTTGGAAGCGAGGCGGGCCAACGGTCCAAAAATAGTTCAGTTCAGATGGTTTTTTTGTAACATTACGGAAACTCGTAAAATTTAGAGAGCAGTTCAGAAAACTGAAATAAAAGTCATTTTTTCCCACAAAATGTATTTTGCTCTCCAAAAGGAGTTTGAAAAAAAAAAAAGCCAAACGAGACTAAAAACTAAATCCTTGCAATGTACTTCAATTTTATTAAATGAATTTTATGTATTAACTAGCCGGGTACCCGGCCCTGCCCGGGTTTCTGTGGCTGTAGGTTGGTTTAGTGAAACTCATTCATAAATTTCCGAACACTGAAGTGTATATCTATAAACATAATGGCTTCATCTGTAAACAATGGCTATGTTATGAATAAACTATAAAAAAAATAATGCAAGCTAAAAAAAAATAAGAAGCTGCAAATAATGTTTGAGTAAATAAGAAATGTTATAAGCTTGGTTTATTAAAATATATATTTACAGTATCAATCGTACTGAAATTAACTCCAAAACATCGTACTGAAATTAAGTCCCATTATTAGTTTCTATCCTCGTGACAACATTGGTGAGGTGAAAACATCTTATGTACCTAATTTAGAAGTTTTTTTTGACTATAAACACTTTCTATTCTCTAACTATTGCCAAAATCAATTTTTTTTTAATTTCATTCACCCGTTAGCGATTGTTGGCTCAGATAAATATAAAAATCCTTAGAAGGCAACAAATTCCATACTTACTCCAGAGAAGCCTTGGTTTAAAATTTTCAATATGATTACAATCAATATTGTTGCTGCATGGCAACCAAATTTTTGCAACAATGCACTGAAAATTTAATCATTTAATGGGGAAATTAAATGAAATTTACTATTTTACATAATAACTTTTTTAAACTAAGCTTTTTAGAAATAAATTATAGCTTATCCTGCTCCCTGTTACTGTAGCTATCTACTGTGAAAAAATGGTTAAAATCGGTTCAGTAGTTTGGAAGATTACCCCGGACATACGCATACAAAAGTAGTCTTTTATGTATATAGATGATGATAAGAAACGTAACAATAAATGAGGACAGAGCAAGTGCAACGCTTAGGACAATTTTTAATGAGAAGATTGCATTTGTTTGCCTCTTAAAATTTCAGTCCATTTAGGGTCAAACTTTGTAGTTCCGATCATTGAAGTTGATTTTAAATGTTCATTTGAGAAAGAGGATCTGTACTTAGATTTAACATACTTCATTTTTGAAAATGTCTGCTCACACTTGTAGGTAGACCCAAAAAGAGTAAACATAACTCGAGCGTGATTTTTTATGTTCTTAAAGTCTTTTTCCGGGAGAGAACTGTAAAATGAAAGTAGATTACGATGAATTGGCGATGTTTAAGAGAACTGGATCTAATAAAGTTAACTGTTTTCACAACTACATCCATTACTTCAGCTACATCCATGTGTTTCCCGCACAACGCTTGTTGATGGATAATGCAGTGAAAAATCATGGGTTTTATTCCTCCAGCTGTTTTCACAGAATTACATATGTTTCCAACTACTCCAATTTTTGTGCCAGACATTTTTTTTCCTTTATCTGTAGACCTCTTAGACGTGTGAAGTCGAGCCCGAGATCAGAAATTGTCTCATTTACTTTACTGAAAATTTTGTCTCCGATCACATTGCTCTCCATAGAGTGAACATCAGCCAATTCTTCTGTGATTTTAAATTATCTGTTCACAACACGAACAAATATCAAGCAAATTGGACAGACGGTCGGACAATAGAAATGATGACGTCAGTGTTGGCCAAAGACTGAAGGAGTGCGCACAGGTTTGCCATGGGGACAGGAAATGCTCAATGCTGGGGGACTAACGGGAGAATGTGAAGCAGAGAAAAGAGATTTGTTCTCGAAAAGGGCAACAAAGAGAGATAGGTATTACCGTCGAAAGAAAAAAAATTAAAAAGCTTTGCATTAAAGTTTGAATAGATTTTTATTTATTATTTGACGTATTCACTATGAGATCGTCACTGTTCTGATTAATTTAATTAACCCTTCACTGCACGGTGTGCCAGATCTGGCACAAACCAAATAAACCATATATTCCTATGATTTTTAAATGCAGTTAAACTGAGCTTTGTGGCCCTTCAGGAACATTGCTATACCAGTTTAGTGTGATTTTTATGCACTAGTTAGCTGCACTAGCCTAGGTATTACAGTTCTTGCTTTTTTAAAAAAAAGGGTCTGCATTTCCGTTAGAAGTGTGCTTAGTCATTATTTCCTTTGTTCCAAAAATGTTTAAATACACTTAGTGGAAAGTTTGTTTATACCACTTATGACACAAAAACATTGTAGATTATTACACTTATCGGTATACAAAGCATATGCTATGTGCTTTGTGCCATATATAGAACAAACAATTAAAACATCATTTTTGGTGCACATTTTTAAGATTAATTTTTTTCTTCATTTTTCCTGAACTCGGGGTTATTTAAAAGGTAACAAATGATTTTTTTCATGAAAATATAAAAAATCGTGCAGTGAAGGTTTAAAACAAAAAATATTTTGATAAAAAAGGGGGAAAATTTGAAAAAAAAGATTTTTTCCGCGGGCCGGAAAAAATCTGCTCGCGAGCCGAATCCGGCCCGCGGGCCGTAGGTTGGAGAGCCCTGAATTAGAATAAGGTAACTTCAGGCGAATCATTTCCTTTTTGTAAGAGAACTTGTCCTATGAGCTCATAATTCTTGTAAAAGTCTCTCTCTGCTAGACACAATTTTAAACGAGCATATTTTATTGGTTTAGCCTGTTTCCACAATTTAATTGCATTTTTTCCTGGCAGATTTATTCGATAAGAAAACAATTATTAATAGTACATTTTGAAATTTATTCTTAAAATAATTTTTTTAAGTAGTTTTTAAACCATTAAATTTTGTGTAACGTGAGTCACGAAAACTTAATTTTTTTAATATTTCCAAATTTTATAGCTTATAAATGAAATTTTTTTTCCTGTTTCTCCTACTCATGTATATTACAAAAAAGAAATTATAGGCCAATTTAGAGTTTTTTGCTTTTTTATTCAAAAAATAAGGATGTTTATTTTGTAACGTGAGTCACGCGAAAAGTGAGTTACAGCCAATACAAGCTAATATTAACTTCTTAAAAGTATTTAATGTGTCCTAATGGTATTTTAGGGTCTAAAGGGAGGGTTAGCACTTGTACACACCTATATATAATTAATAATACTGATGAAATTAAATATAAATAGCGTAATTTTAATTCTTTTAGTGTTTTATAATCTTTCAATTAGTGCACTGGGTCCCTGTTTTGGCCCTCAGCTTTCCAATGTGTAGCATGTGTTTATGCATGCACATATTTTTCTTCCGTATCTAAGAAAGGTTTTTCATTCCAGTAAAAGAAATTTTTAAAATATTTAACGAGTAACCGCAGAATGACAGAAAAGGTGCCGAGAAAAATTGAAGCAAGAAGGGAAGTACATTGCATGTAAACAGAAACATTGTCTCTGGATGAAAGAATGTCTAACGAGAAAAGTCGAAAAGCTAAGGATATTGTCTCTAGCAATTCAATATAAGCTGAAAAATAAACATATGAAACTTTCAAAGGAAATTTTGGCTAAATTCAAACTTCTTAAATATCGCTTCAACAAGTATACAAATATGTAAATACACTAAGGAAGACTCGCCAAAACAAGGAGAAATTCCGTTAATTCACCTCACAGTTAAACTGTAGTCATAAGGGAGTTACTCAATACTCATCCGTAAATGTAATATACGTTTGAAAAGAAGATTTCAATGTCCACCGAACTCATGCTGAAAAAATTATTTATCCCAAGAAAATCTAAACGAAAATGATTTAAAAAATTAGCTTGAGCGAGAGAAAAACTTATATATACAAATAAAATTGGAGCATAAGAGAAATTTTAAAAAGCACGGTCAACATCTCACTTGCTCTTATTTGAGATGCTTAATTTAATTATTCATCACATCAGTAGTGGATGAGAAAAGTAAGTAATTTGAAGAGCCTACTTCTGACAGCAGTCAACTAATTTTACAGCCATTATGCAACGTTAAATGTTATGATTGGTATCAGATGAAATGTAATGGTATGTAGTATCCTGTAAAAGTTTTCAGATGTATGAATTGAGAATTTGAAATCAGTACAATGCAGCCACAGAGAAAATACGGGAAGTAGTATTAAAAAAAAGACAAACATATGTTTTGGAAAATTGAATTGATGAATCCACTCTGTGACCGTTCAGAGGGGTTAGATGGCAGCTGCTAAGGAGAATTTTAACCCTAGGTCTATGGGACAAAAAATTCGTGCTGCGAAAAATTGGCCGTTAAGAGGGGTGGCCGCTTTGTAAAAGTGACCGCTCGGAGAGGTTTTACTGTATTTAAAACTGATCAACTAAAGAAAACAAACCATTAAGCATTAATTTTAATTGAATTTAGGTGAAATCTCTACACAAAATTTTCAAAATAAGATGTAAAGTAAAGGACTAAAACGGAGATGTAACGTGAGTCACGAAACTATGTAACATGAGTCACACTCAAAATATTGATTAACTTAATTAGTGACTGCAGAATGAACTTTATTTTTGTATATATCATAACTTATAAACATAAGTTGTGCCATGAAAAGCAGTTTTTAAATTTTATTATTCTGAAAGAGCAGGAATCTTAGGTTTTTAATTATCCAAAGAACTTGAGTTCCTCTTTTTTTGTAACGTGAGTCACGATGTTAAATTAAGGTTGAAACACCATCTATTTCTGTTGAAATTTAAAATGCTGACATCCACAGGTTCTCACTGCATACCATAGGACTGTCAACAGCTTTATTTAAATCAGGCATAGTATTTCTTTAATATATATAACATTTACTTTTGTAAAATCACGTCAAATTGTAACGTGAGTCACGTGGAATTGCCCAAGTTTGTTTTTTAATTCAGTAGTACCTCCTTTAAGGGACACTTCTGAATAAGGGACATCTTTTCTGGTACCAATCCCTTTGAATAGGGACCTCCATGTATTTGTATACACCTCCAATTAAAAGACGCTCTGTTTAAGGGACAGTCACTGAGCAAAATTACAAAAATTGATGCCGGCCACTTTGTCTAGCGGTCAGAGTTGATATAAAAACCCCTTTTGAAAGATTTGTATTGCAAAAGCAGTAGCATGGGCCGCCATTTTGAAAAACATCGCCATCTTGGATTAAAACGGTTTTTGAAAGCCAAAATTAGGGGAAAAAGTAATTCTCCCCATGTTTCCAACCGTGCTCTTTCGGAAAAAAATATTTTTAAAAAAGGGAAACTCCCCCATTTTGTCAAATTATTACAGAAATGAAAAAACAATAGTTTACATTAAGCCATGAGATGCGAACTGATTTTTTTTCATCAAACTATGGTTCTTTTTAACCTCTGCATTTTTTAAATTCGTATTCGTTTGCAAAATGCTATCACATTTAGTTGTATCTTTTAGTACAAAAGTGAAGTAACTCACTGTTCAAAAGATAAATATCTAATGTCAAAGAGTAGTTGAACTCTTCGTTTTCTTTTCCTTAAGGAAAAATTTCCAAATGGCTGTACATACTAAGGCGTAGTAAAATCATTTACAAAAAGATGCACCACTTTTACATTGAACGACACAATTTATGTTTACTGCACTATAATTTGAAGCATAACGTCCATCTTTTAATATAAATCATTAATATAACGATAGATAATAACAGTCACAATATTTGAAGGGGAAAATAGGGTTTATTCACTTCACTATTGAAATTTATATACTCATCCTAATACTATTACAAAAAAAAATATGGCAATTTATCTGTTATTGAAGTCTGCGTAGTCATATCTCACTTCTAATTGGATGAAGAAGATAATGTTTGTATTTGATGCGGGCATTGTTACTGAAATGGACCTCATCTTATGTAAAATATTGTTTTTGAAAATTACACTGAATCACGCTTGGGTCATTCACTGGGTCGGTTTGTTTTATTGTTTGAAGCAATCAAGCGTACGAAGAGTGGTCACTGCTTTGGAACGTAACTCGATCCGAACCATCTCTTCAATTGCATCTCTAATGCCTCGACAAATCGTTCCAAATAGGGTTTCACTATTACAAAGGACACCCTATGCACGGTAAAAAAAAAAACTTCAGCACCATCTCTAGTAAACTTCACTTCCATAAAGATTTCTGTATTAAAAAAAAAGAAAGAACGATAGTGGCACACCAGGAGTGCCGACAGTTGTGAAAACTTCGACAATTACGTGTGCATTTTTTGAATCGCCAATGGTTTTTTTTACCATCTCAAAAACTGCCAACGTGCAATGTATCTATGTGTGTACGTAAATACACATTATATGTACACCCTTGTGCAAGTTAATTGAAAAAAAGTAGTTTTTTTCATTAATTTTAATATTATTCCTATTTTTCTTCACCAATCACACTAAAATTTGCGAAAATATGGCTGTGGTGAATAAATCCATTCCTTTCATCAATTTCCGCGAACCAGAGGGGCCTAAAAGCACATGTGCAGGAATTTTTGTAGTTGAAAGCTACACCAATAGTCACCCTATTGAGATTTCACTGTCTCGAAAGCGTACAAAGGTTGCTACTTTTTTCGAACGTACGCCAAAGACTTATAGAGGGATTTTTGAGGATAGTTGGCATTAGTATTGCAACAGTGAGCCTTATTACAAAACAAAATGGAGAAACAGGATATATATCTCGAAAGCGGAGAGGGTAATGTAGCCGATAATTGAAAACAAAACCAAGAGAAGACTTTTCCACTCATGCACAGTAAAAAAGACCCATAAAAGACTAGTGCAGCACTTAATAGAGTTAAAACAGCATATAATATTTTTTAGCTTATTTACTGTTCAAAAAAACATTATCGCAGACAGTCGGTCAGCCTATCGGCCTATGAAGAAATAGGTTCTGACATAACGAATGAATAAAAATCTCCACTAGTGGGAGTTAAAATATAAGAATTGGACTATTGAAAATTGGAGGAAAGTGCCATTTAGTGACAAAAGTAGTTCCATTGTCCAAAGTCAACGAACTGAATACGTGAGGAGATCTTCAGGCAAAAGGTTCGGGATTACCACATGAGTAAATTTGTAAAACACCCTCAAAAGATGTTTTGGATTGTTTCGGCTACAATGGGGTTGGTTCTTTGCAGCCAGTTGAGATGATGATGTGTTTTGAGCAATAAATTGCTATTCTGGAGAAAAATGCTTTACCAGAGATGAGAAAACGATAACCAGATGGAACGGGATTTTCTAACATGATTTAGCTCCTTGCCATACGTTCAAAACAACCAAGAAATTTATGTTTGAGAACAAGACTGAAATATTGGAATGGGCTGGGAGCTCTCCTGATATCAATTCCTTTGAGAGTCTTTGGGCAATACAAGGATAGCATATTGCATAAGCACTGTTCAACAATGGATAAGCTAATCACTACGCTAATTCACATCTGGTACAAAGACAAGGACACAAATATTAAAAATGATTACAAAACTGATAGATTCCATGCCAAATCGTGTCCAAACGTTAACAAAGAGTCGTGGAGATCATATTATGTACTAAAAACTTTTAGTTGTATGTACATTTAAATAAAATAGACTTATTTCTTAGTTTTCTGAATCTTTCGAGTTAACAAATCGAAACGTTAACGATCTAACGAGTTTCAATTAATTTGCACAAGGGTGTATAGTACATACTTATATATAGAGAAGTCAGTAACGGTAACAGTGTCGCGTGAGTTCAATTTTTCCCCCCATCTCACAAAATGCTTAACGCGTCCAAAGAAGTTTTCACTTCAAGGGGTCGGAAACGGTAACATGGTCACGAGTTCAATTGTTTTTTCCTATCTCAAAAAATGCCCAAAACACCTAAAGAAATTTTCTCTTCAAAAACACAATTGCGGTACTATTAGAAAATCTACACAGTAACCTGCACATTCATTAAGTTCTCTACTCTAAAAAATAACTGCAGTACAGTAACCGCCACTAATAAAATCACTGGATTTTAAAATCAGCCGGTTTTGAAAATCAAATCTGCAGGAACCGAATCCTAACAATGTCAACACCTGTTAAAATCATCCTTTAATAAATTCGTTATCGCCGTTTTATAAAATCAAACTTTTAAAAAGTGTATGTTAAAATTTGGAAACGACAGGGATAAATATGTTGAAAGTTGCTACAGTACAGACATTAAAAAAATCGAAGTTATGTAACACTAAGAAGTGGAAGAGTATCTTGGAAGTTGAAAAAATCAGTGTGCAGTCTTCAATATCTGTCAGAAAAACCTCTAGTAAACTGGACTTTCATAAAGAATTGTACTCTAAAAAAAAAGTACAGTACTACTAGAAAATAGCTAGAAAACTGGACTACCATAAAGTTTCCTCGTTACTGTATATAGCTTATTCTGAAGTAACGCAGTCAATTTCACTTAAAAAGGAGTTGTAACTTTACTACTAAGGAAGTTAAGGGAATGCAATTGCCCTGGGAGGAAGGGGATTCTAGAACACTGTAAAAAAACTATAATACTACTAAAAAATATCTAGGGAATTGGAATTCTATAATGTTTTCTTGTTACGTTACAGCTCCTTCTTAAGTAGCATTACTTAAGACAAAGCGGTATTTTTACGATGTTACTTAACGAAAAGCTGTGTCGCTATAACACTGTAGAAAAAAACTGTAATACTACTAAAAAACCTCTAGGAAACTGGGATTCTGTAAACTTTTCTAGTAATAATATGGGAGAGAGGGGCACACGTGAACAAAAATAACATTTTTGTATTTTTTCATTAATTTGAGATATAAAAGAAACAAGTGCTATACATGATAGATTAAACATTAGCTAATATTTTCATGCAATTACCGATTTTCTTCAACAGTGAATTTCAGCCAAAAAAATAAATCAGAAATATGTTAAATTTGTTCACATCTGCCCAGTAGGGGGGCAGTTGTAAACACACCTGGGGCACAAGTAAACACGGATACATAAATGGAAATAAAATACACCTAAGCATATTTTTAAATGTACTGCTTAGTACACATTAACAAACACTTACAATAAAAATATCAAGGTATTTATTCAACGTGATAAATTGACTTAATTCAACGAGCATTGTAGCCTTCAAGTTTTACAGAAAAATAAACAGAAGATGCAGCTCGACATGTGCCACCTAAAACTTAAAGTGGTAGTAATTTTAGCAGAATATCATTAGAGTGTTTACCATCAATGTATCATCTGTTTTTGGAAACATAAAAGTTTCATTCATAGTGAATTTTTGTCTTTTTGGTAGTGAATTCAACGAGGACTAAGTCATTCGGAGCTAATTTTTTTGGTGCAAAGTTGACTTTAGCACACATTTCTTGATAGTTGCTGTCTTTAAAATTAATATTGAACTCAGCGTCACTTACTACAACTTTTAACTGTTCCTTTATCAACAGTTTAGCAAGTTTAACTTTCTTTTCTTTACAACTCTTTCTAATTTCAATTATATATTGAGTATTGAAACTTTTAATTATTCAATATTTCTTAATTAGACTATTCAATATGTAAAAAAATCAACAATTTTTGAAATTTAAAGAACTAAATACCATTATGGGGTACAGTGAACTGTTCACATCTACCCCTACATAATGTGTTCACATGTGCCCCTTATCTCAACTTAAGCCTAATTTGATAAAAAAAACTATATTTTTTTCAGTTAAAAAAATAGTGCATGAAAACTTTCCTTATTAATTCCACTTTAAAACGAATTAAGTTCAAATCCAAAAAAAAAATAGTTTTGGATGTGTTTTTACTCTGAGAACTGGAACATAAAAGTATATTGGCACCTCCCAAAGCATAAGATCTTTGATAACTAAAAAGCAAAATGGTTTAGATCTTTAAAATTTCAGTCAGATATAGTACTTGTGTTACCATCTACATAAAATTTTTTCATATTTTTTTCTTCACGTTAATTGGGTAAAATATCGTTTGTTCACACGTGCCCCTGTTTACATGCGCCCCCCTCTCCCCTATAGCTATTTTTAAAGTAAAATTGACATAGTTACTTATAAAACGGATATTCGCCTTTCCATCTTATCGGAGGGCAAAAGATAGGCAAAACATCATTGTCCTTAAAATACATCTACAATAAATGGCAATAAATGGCTTACCAATCCACAAGAGGCGGCACCAGTCACTTCCAATTCCAATTTGGATGTGAGGGTAAAAGGGAAGGAAATTATAACTCGATTGCATTCAACGGCGTTTCATTTTGTAATCTCTTATATTTTCATGCCACGTTCTCAAAGTATCAGAAACGGTAACAAACTATAGAAGATGCTCTGGGAGTTTTCTTGATAATAGCGCAGAGTGCTGTCATTCTAAAAAGCTAAAAACATGACTTCTATATAAAATTATTCATCCAATGGACTATTTTCAAAATATTTCACAAAAGAATAATGTATAATTTCAAGAATTGCAGCTCTATTTTATTCATTTCGTTCCGAATTCAGCACATTTATTATTCCCCATTAAATTATGATTTCGTAATGATAATTAAGATGTGATTACGGTGTTGTTGACTGCCTCTCGTATTTTAAGTGACATGAATTCCACAGCAAAGTGTTTTGCACTTTGCCGTAAAAAACATCCGTTACTAGGCCTATTTTTAGGGTAGTTATAAAACTACTTAATGAATTCGTTCTTTTTGTGAAAAATATTGAAAATATGAAGTATTTAATGTGCCATTTCTCACGAAAAGAAAGTTAAAATGCGGTTGCCCCAATTCCCAAAGGTAAAATTTTTTCATTCGAAATACTTTCAGCAGCTTTAATAACAGTTTTGAAAAAAACTTTTACAGGAATGACAAGTTCGTGAAGTATTGAGAGTATATTCAAAGACCCCAAAACACAATTTCTATATTTAGAACTTTTTTTCCATGAGCTTGTACGCGAACGCATCAGCATTGTTTTGATAATCTCGTTTCTCCCGTAATCAAATCGTTCTGCGTGACGTCATTTTGCTCTTATTCGTTGCCATTGTTCATTGACAAAAGTATTAAAAAAAAAGAATTCAACTGGTCAACCGGGATTAGCAGCTTCTTCGCACCGTTCTTTTTCTTAAGGTCAATAGCAAGCTCAAGAATTAAGAACTTCTTTTCTACTCTCGCTCGCTTTTATTTCGGGAGATTATCATCTAAGTGGAAGCATATTTATGCACTGGACTGGCAACGGAAAAAATCCAAAGAATAAGTCATTGGGATCGTGGTTTTCTTTTTATAGAACTGACCTTGTAAGGATGCATCATTGAGTGACATATAAATGCCAAAAATCAGTCAAAGTGTTTCACTTGTACATTCTGTAGCGTGATCTTCAGCATGATTACCTCTTGGCTTGCATGAAATTTTCTGGAGTGAAATTGAGAAGTTTCAGGACTTCAAAAACTTTTTGGCAATTGTGGATACTGTACTTTTGGAATAAAGATGATAATGTTTCATGCTCAGGTAAGTCAATCAAATATTTGTTATTTTCCAAATTAAAAATTTTAGATCCAAAAAGAGAAAGGGAAAAAAACACCTCTGAAATGCTTTTAAACATGCCTTTAATTAAAATATGACTAATTAAAGCTAGCTATGATGAAATTTGATACTTTAGGTTTTCCATTTATTGAGCTATTTGCACGTCAATGTGTGATTCGAGTAAAAAATTGGTAGTTTGGTAAAGTTGAGTTTTGATTATTGTTTATGTACCCCCAAAAGCAAGTTTTTTTTCAACAGTTTGCGGGGCTGAATAAAAATTAAAAGAAAAAAAAATAAATCTGCGCCATTAATCGGCATCAGTTACCTTGAGCACTGAATTAGTCAAGGGATGGCTAAGCCACGGCATGCGAAGACTTATGAAAAAAAATTAAAAACGCAAATTAGTTAGGTACCTTTCTTTTAGTACCTATTCTGATGTCATATCACTTTCACAAATTTTAATTCTTCACACTGATTGGCTGCCATAAGACATGATTATTCCAATTTCTCTATTGCAACTTTGCCTGACTGTGAAATAGTAAAGATCCTGAAACTGTTTTTAGTTCATTTATTTCTTTTCCGGTAAAAAAAAGGATTATAATTTCCCCTCTTAGACAGCAAATAGCACCAACGTGATTGAAGTAACATGTAAATTAGAACTGTCCCCGAAAACTTGAAATTCTAATTGCTCCGATTCAACCTAAGACTCATGAAGAAGATAAAGAAGAAAGTTTTGTGTGGTGATGACCATACAAAAAGCTCAATATAATGATAAAATTTAAAATGACACGCATACATTCATTCCTCCAGTTATAGGCACCCTTTCCAAATAGGTTGGCCATTTCTTAATTTTTACTGGTGATGCAACGAATATTCAGCCTATTCAGCCCGTCCGCCGAATAATCGGTTTTGGCCAAATACCTATTGTACTATTCGGCCTTGGCTGAATACTGTGTAAAAAACAGGCCCGTCATTTAGGGGGGGCAGGGGGGTCAATTGCCCCCTCCCTCTGACTTTGGGAAATCAATTAATTGTCATATAAGTGGGCGTGTTTTTTGCCACTTTTGGGTGAATTTTACATTGTATATACACCCTTTGCCCCCCCCCTGGAAAAATTCGAAATGACGTCCCTGGCAAAAAATGTATTTAATTTTCGCACTTTGAAAGTTTTATGCATTTTTAATTATTCTTAACATGTTTAATAGGTATTTTAAATGAAATCTTGCTATACTATGATGCTTTATAAATTTTTTAAGGTATTCACTAATTTTACTATCAACTTAAACTGCGTATACTACAAACCTTGACCATCTTAACACATGAAATAAATCCATACAAAATCATAGGATAAAGCAGAAAAACAAAACACTTTTTCTTGCATATTGCAAGGGTTGGTATACTTATTTTATTTTATAAAACTAATTCTAACACATAAAAGATTTAAATTGTTAAAATATAAGCATAAATCATACATGAAACAATGGTCAGTTCTTACTTTATTAAAGTGAAATATGTATAAAAATGAAATGATAGAAATATGCTTCTTTCCCGATGTTTTATTTTTAAAAAATTGAATATGAGAATTTAAAATATAAAAATAGCATTGCTATTTTCCCTATATAACATTTCAAAAATATTTTTTGTAATCTTTGCAATTGTGAAAATCATAAAGCAAAGTTTTTTCTGTACAAACACAGATTATGAAGCAGAAAACATTTTTAGGAGATAGGTTTTTCTTTATATTTTTTTCCTGAAATTTTACCAGATTTGGAAAATATGTGTTTATTACATTTGGTATATGTAGTGAACATCTCGCCCTGAAAAGTACTTTCTGGCCTGTTAGGATAGGTTAGGAAATTCAATTCTTACACCTTAAAAGACCAAAATTAAAATAAGGGTTCTAAGGAAGATAGCAGTCAATTTTTCTCTTGGTGCTTACTCTGATAAAAGCCTATATTTATCTAAATATAATTATATTTTTTGTTTTTGAATACCTTCAGATTTTACATTTCTCATAGAGAAATATGGTTTGCTGCAGCTAATTTCGGTAAATGTAAACACTAAATATAAATACAATACAAAATCATGTGATACAATTCCATGCTGATTCATTTCAGATTACTTATTTTTTCCTTTTATTTATTTGGAAAAGCTTTATGAAATACTTTTTTAGAAACTGAAATATAGAGCTCTGATCTTTAAGAACAATTGGTAAGGAAATACATTCTTCTTTGGTCTTCTTTTTTGGTAATTTTCTGGCCGAATGTGGCCGAATATTTTTGAAGTTTGAACTAATGTTACCATTTAAAAAAAAAATACTCCAAATAATTTTTTAAATAATTATTAATGTATATTGAACTCATATTCACACAAAAGTATGCTTTAAATGCCACTTGTGCTTTGTTTATTAACAAAACAAGTTAACTATTGAACGGCTAAAAAGCCGAATATTCGGCCTTGATTATGGCGGAATATTCGGTATTCGGCCAAATCACTATTCGTTGCATGCCTAATTTTTACATCAACAAAGATTTCAGAAAAATTACAATATTTGGACTCTGAATAATAATTAAAACGGCAAGTGGATAAAGGTGATGTGACAATTTTTGAACTTTTACCATGGATGAAGGTGATAAGTCAATCAGTATCATGTCCCGTTAGTCACAGAAATGGCTGGTAACTAAGAATATGACCCCGTTTTACCCGTTAAGAAAAATCCATTAAAAAATAACACAACATTTTTTTTTAAGCTTTTTCGAGAAATTTAAAAAATTGTCCCCATATCACCTTTCTCCACTTACCCCTTCAATTAAAAGTTTCAAACTGGAATCAAATAAGATTTACCTTCTGGGGCGACTATATATTTGAAACTATGTAGTGAATCAAAAAAGTTTTCGACATTCAAGGTCTTTTCGGACAGGGCCTCTTCATAGCAAAAATCAAGGATGTGGAACGAGTGAAATAAATAAAACCAAATTAAACGCAAATTACGTTACAATTTAAAGAAATGCATCTAAAACTTAATCTATAGTAATCTAACTCTGTAATGATTTCACTTCATGCAATCGGGGAGAAATACATTGATCGAAAATTTAATGATAGGCATATTTGCTCAGACGAAACAAGAAATATACTAGAATTAATGCATATCTTTAGCAATAAAACAGATTCTTTTGAGGAAAGGATGATCACTTTATTTATCCCCTGCAACCGTATTTTTTAAAAGCACGTAAAACACAAGTTGCAATTGATATATCCTAGTAAATATAACAAATTCAAAAAAGTATTAATCCCAGGACCGTGTTTATAAAATGTTTTATTTATTTTTTATTTTTTATTTTTTTACCCTTCTGTGGAGCAAGCTTTTTGCATAGCCTGTTTTAGTTCTACTTCATCAATCATTTCACCTATTTGATTATAACTGCGAAAGAAACTATCTTGAGTGCTCATAAAATAATAGCCAAAAAGGCTATACGAATCTCCCCCCCCCCCCCCCAACACACAAGAAAAGACACCATACTAAAGTTTCGTCCCGAAGGCAAATTGAGGATCCTGATCATAAAATATCACTGAAAAAATCAATTTTGAAAGCTATTGTGTACCATGAATGTATTTGCTGCATTTAGTACGCAGTGAAAGAATAGAAAAAATGTTTAAAAAAACTGAAATTCACTTACCAAAATGATGCTCTGTAGACCTTAAAAATATCTTGTATTAATGGTGCTTTTGTAGTATTTAGCACACCGTTTGTTTTAAAACCATTCTCAAATATTTTTTAACTATGTTTAACACGAGGCTCTGTTTTCTTGTTCAAGAACATTTTATAATCTCGAACCAGTTAGTCTTTAGCTTCTTCTGTAGTTCCAAGTTTTGTAACCTCTGCCCTTTTCTAGCAACTTGGCAACAAATTTTGTAATACGGCATTGTAAATTATTTAAAATGTTTACTCTTTTCACAAAGTTTCAATCAGGCTTCAGACACAAATTTTCAGGTTGATCACTAACGAGAAGACGGTATGTGTTCTTCCAGGAAACAAAATTGAAACATGGTTCTTATAAATGAAGGGCTTGGGAGATGAAGGGGCTATGTGGCAAAACAGAAATTGCGAGTAATTAAAGTTTAAAGTTTTCTTGTTGCAGTTTTTGCAGCTTTTTTTGTTTTCGGGTTTTGTCGTTAGTGTGCGTTTGAAAATGGTCTAATGACATCTAATTTTCGATGTACTAAGTTTTATTTGCTTACTTGTGTCCATTGTTTACCATTGTCCAGAGTGTTCATTTTCTACAATGTAACATAGCCCCTTCATCCTCCAAGCTCTTCAAATATCAAGGGCGCTGAATTTTATAGTAAGGGTCTAAGTTTTCGCAACTTTCTGATTTTCGAGATATACGCGATTAAAATATAGCAAATAATGGGACACTACTTAAACACCGTTACTCTCTGTGTAACGGACAGGGATTCGGGAAATTCTCATGCGCCTTTCAAATTTTAGAGCTAAATTGGGAATGCTTCATACTTAGACAACGCTCATATTTTTCATGCCATTTATGTTTAATGAAATAGTTAATTACTTAAATGATTTCATCAAGTTAAAGAAAATTTAACAAAACTGAAAATAATTTTTTAATAGAGTTTTGAAGAATAGTTTCCGAAACATGTGTTTTGGAAGTTTTTTGATGACAAAATAGGAATTTTTATCGTTTTTTTCATCCCTCAACTTGTTTTTTTTCTTGAATGTTAATTCTGCCCTGTCTCATCAACATTTTTGTAAAAAAAACAACCATCCTAAATCGTATCTACGCGTCTACCTTATTCTAGGAAACGAAAGAAAGAAAGAAAAAGAAAGTAACTTCACATCGCAATCTCCAAATGACATCTCGTTTCACGCCGCTGAGTATCACGCCGTCGGTATGAGGGAAAGAAACATTTCATCAAGTGATGGTCACGACCTTATCCGGACTCGCTCGATGCTCGCTCCGTGATTTCTCCTTTTTTTTTTTTGGTTTCCTTCTCAATGTAAATAGCGTCAAGCGGCGATTATCTCTAATCTGTTTCTTCGCAGCAAACGTGAGTTCCGCAAACAATGTGTATGTTCAGGAGCTGACAATGCGCTTAAAGAGATGGGATTTGGATTTCTGATTGAACGGCTTCTATAAAAAGACGCACAATGAGGGTTTATAAGGGCTTCTTTTTACGAAGAGGGTTTGTTTGATGTTATGTCATTTTTTTATTTGTTTCTTGTCATCTTTTTTTATTTCGAAGGAAAAGGAAATGAGGTAATCAACAGTTTCAGTGTGTAGAACGTGTCAAAACTAATGAGAGGACTGTTGCTGTGGTTTTTATCTTGTGCCAAATAGGTTGACACATTGGGGTGTGCTGCTTCACTTTTCCAACTGTACCGTCAATTGGTGTGAAGTTCGACTTCCATAGTAAACACGTATGCTTACAGGGACCCGTTTATGTGGCAGGCACCTTTACACGACACAACACATTCACACAAAGAAAGGAGAAACACAAGAGAGAGAAAGTACATCCATGCCCAAGCCAGGATTCGTACCTTAGAGCAGATATAATTCAACTTCGCAGAGATGGCCTATGACTCCTCCTTTTTTCAGGATTGTCCATTTTTATGAAGGGGTGATACGCAGGAGAAAATTTAGGAATGGGATTCACGATTGATGGGGGAATTTGAATGGGTAGAAATTCCACCTATTTTAAGGAATGGACTCATTTTCTCATTTGATTGACAGCGGCCATCTCGTCGCGGTTGACTTATATTATACTCAGTTATTTTAAAATAGGCAAATCGAGTTTGGAAATTTTGCGTCGTCTCCATGTAAACTGTCCGAAAGAAAAGAGCTCCACATTTTTTTTATGCACTGTTGTTGAGGTATTTCATTTGTTTTATGTTTGTAGAATTAGGCTTACGCTTTTGTGCATATTTTCATATCTCAATTATTTCTAAACATTTTTTTACAATCTAGGCATACATAAACAAAGCACACATTTCAAAGAAAAAGTTGCGCTCTTTTTACGTTGATTTTTCAATAGAATAATAGTTTACGTACAAGGCAATTTTAACCGTTTGCGTTTAACCATTGTTGCAAAAGCTAAGTGGGGAAAAAGTCCATAGCACCGTAACTATGACAACCATCAGGGGGAAAATGCGGAGAGTGGGAAATTAATTTTACTCTGAGACGCCGGCTCTCGTTACAAGGAAAAGTAAATGGAGGGAGAAATTCCAATCATTGGCTTAGAAAAAGCAGAAACAAAGATCCCAAGTCACATGATTCAACATCGACGAATGAGGGACACGTTTTGCGTACAACAAGTTGAAAGAAACCTGATTTCTGCCAATACTTTACTTTAAAATATGGCTCGTGACTTGAGATCTGTGTTTTAAGAATTGAAGACTTCACTCTTTCCACCTTTATTCGTTCTCAATGATTCGAACCCGAAACTTTCCTATCCGAGTCAAAATTCTCTGACCTCTAGACAAAATCACTTGGCCCGGTTGACGGTATCCTCACAAGCAAATAGAGTGTTCATTATTATTATTGTTATTTTATTACCTTCAAAAAATCATTTAGTTAATGAAGCTATAATTATGAACGCATTAAATTTTGCTCAACATTAATAAATCGTACAAATATCAACTGCTGGGATTAAACTTTTATTATCAAAAGCAAACAGAACCTTCATTAAAGGGGTTCAGAAGGAGATAATTGACCTCCCTCCCTGACTTTAATTATTAAATTAAGTTATTCATATGAGGCATTCAGAGCTAAAGTGGATCAAGTCTATTTCAACTGAATCCACTTTAGCTCTGAATTCTGAAAGTCGCATATATTAACGTAATACAGTAGCCGCCGCTTATATGAAGTATTTTCGTTCTAAACAGTTTTGATTCCACAAAGCGACTAATTCAATAAAACTGGATTTGCTCCTTTTTGACGATTTGAGTTATTAAAGCGGCTGATTTAACGAACCACTGATTCAATTAACCAGCGTGCACTATTTCACTGTCGAAATCTTCATCGTATAAATCTGATGCAGATCTACTCGAAATAGACTTGATCCACAATAGCTCTGAATGCCTCTTTACATATTGTGCGGTTTTCGTTGTGGTCAGCATAATGCACAAGGAGTTTTTTCCCCTCAGCCTCCCCCCGCCCCCCATTTAAATCCCTCGTTGAAAATTTTGGAAGGACGAGCCTTGTACTAAACAAATTTTTGAAAATTTACTCGTCCCAGTGGCATAACTTCCTATTTCAGTCCACAATGTCAGTTTTACAAGCCAAAATTTGCCTGCATCAAAAACTACTTTCTAAAGTTGGAATTTTTAAAGATATGATAGTTACTTAGGATGCATGCAAACAGTAAATAAATGAAATAAATATTTACGTATATTTTAAAATTGAATTAGCAGTTAATGCAAGGAACTAACAAACAGACGCTAAATATAGGTCAATCCTGCTACTTTTTTTCTGTTACTTATCTAATGAAAAACTTTATATGAATCACGGAAAGCGTTACAAACTTCTTTCAAAATAAGAACTTTCTTCAGAGCAACAGTTGAAAATAGGGAGGTTATATATTGATCACTATTAGTGATCTCCCAAAAATATCCTTCGTTCGGTTTTGTTTGACGATTCGGCAAATTCGAAGACACTATTGCAATTTTTAAAAGTCCGAATGCCTTTTTTCGTTTGATCGACGATTCAACTTAAGACTATTCATGAAAAAGATAAAGTTTTGTGTGATAACCATAACAAAAAAGCTCAATACTGTCCGTCCATGAAAACCGCGCCTATCACTCGCAAACAGTTCCACTTAAAAAGGGGACGATGGGTTGTGAATGGGAACTTTCCGAAGTTTTCAATTTAAAACTTGCACTCTTGCTATATCCTTTTCACACATTCAACTGAACTATGTATTTGAAATTAGCATCCCTCTATGTTGTTTGATACGACTCAGAATGCCTTTTATTGTTCCTCCCCTTAGTGTTATCTTACCTATCACCCCTATTTTGGTAAGCTCAGGGAAGACCTGACGCATGCGTAAATACGCGGAGGGTTTTACCTGAGAAAATCAAACAGTATGTCTGAGTAATCTCCTCAAAATATACTTCGTTCGGTTTTGTTTGACAATTCTGAAAATTCGGAGACACTATTGCAATTTTTAAATGCCCGAATGCCTCGTTTCATTTGATGTGCGTATGTGAGCATACATGTTTTATCATTCGGCAAAGTTCGGGTTCGTCCCTGGATGAAAGCTGAAAAAGGTGGAAAGATATTCTGCATTTCTCAATCAATGGAGCCTTCCACAGTTTGCCGATTTGGTGAAATTTCTCTTTCAGGGCCATTAAGCGCAGTAAATACGAGATTATCGGATGTGTCACTTATCTTGCATGAAATCCACAATGAGGTCTTTCTAACATTTCATTGCTTATTACTTGAGATATCGCTGCGGGCTATTCTTCAAGGCACGAAAATGCTCCTTGGCATTTTTGGAGGAATAATATTCATTTCGGAGAAGTGAATTATACGAAAATCGGGAAGACCATGGTAGGGTAAATCTGATTTTAAAAATGTATCTCTTTTTGCCCCGAAACACTCCACAAAGACATCAAATACAGTGTATTCTTGCTTCATTAAAAGAACTTCAGGAAGAACTTGGACTCTTCTTCTATATTATGCTATTACAGTTTGTATATAGGGTGTCCACTCCAATCGTGGACCAATAGCTAATTTCTAAACCGTTAGAGATAAGCATAGAGTTTATTTGGGAAAAAATCTCCAAATTATGAAAGGAATTTTGTGTCTATTCAATGTTTTTCAAAAAATCAAATTTTGAAAGAGTTACAAAATTTAAATTTTTATACAGCCCCCCAGTCCTATCAATCATATTTAGTAAAACATTCCTGACACTGTAACGTTTAAAACTAAAAAAAAATCACTCTTCTACGACAAAAATTGGCCGAGTTATGACGTTTTGAAAAATCAAGATTTTGAATGATTTCGCATACGGTCCTTTAAGCGATCTCTCGATAACGTCATGAAACAATGCAAAATCTTGATTTTTCAAAACGTCATAACTCGGTCAATTTTTGTCGTAGAAGAGTGATTTTTTTTTAGTTTTAAACGTTACAGTGTCAAGAATGTTTTACTAAATATGATTGATAGGACTGGGGGGCTGTATAAAAATTTAAATTTCGTAACTCTTTCAAAATTTGATTTTTTGAAAAACATTGAATAGACACAAAATTTCTTTCATAATTTGGAGATTTTTTCCCAAATAAACTATATGCTTATCTCTAACGGTTTAGAAATTAGCTATTGGTCCACGATTGGAGTGGACACCCTGTATTTCCTTAAACATTATTTAAGCTATATGAACACGCTGAAATTGCTATTTTTGACCGAATTGCACTTTTTTTAAAGATATTCATGGAATTTATCAATTTCAAAACTTTACAAAACTGGTCAGATTATGCGTTCGTTAGAAGCAGAGATACTGATGAAGAAGACAGCAGAATCTTTGATGTGCATAAGCGATAAAAACAAAGGATATTCCAACTTTAAAAGGAGTAATTTTTTCGACATGAGTTTTTGCGTCAAATGTGCTTCAAAAGTGATAACTCCAAAGTATTCTCATCCAAACACTTTGAAGACTTTGTCTCCATACTATTACTTAGGGAAAATACCAAAATATCACGCCGGACGTCTTGTCTAGTGTTCAGAGAAGGCTGAGCCGGATGGGGAGGTTCCGGGCTCGAATCCCGGATTGGGCATAGATGTACTTTCTCTGTCCAGTTCTTGTTTGTTCTTTGTGTGAAAGTGTTGTGCTATGAATGGTTGCCTACCCTATAACCGGGTCTCTATCGCATGTGTGTAGTGTGTACTGTGGTAGTCGGACTTCACACCAAATTACGGTGCAGATGGAAAAGTGAAACAGCACTTCCACCAAATTCTCTCTCTTCTCTAATATTCCCTAATCTCTCTCTCTCTTCTTCCCAAATTCCCAAGACAGCAGCAACAACAGCCAAAATATCAATCGCAACAACAATATTTTATTGTACTAGTTAAGGATTCCGGGCTGTTGTGCCGTGGTCTAAATGGCTTTAATCCATACGTTTCGATCGCAACTGCGGCGGTCATCTTCAGTGGGTGTCGTTGATTAATTTGGCGACTGATGCGAAATTTCGAACTGCTGCAAGATTTTAAATTGAAAACGCAGCGCCCTCTCAATATAACGCGTTTTCAATTTAAAATCTTGCAGCAGTTCGAAATTTCGCATCAGTCGCCAAATTAATCAACGACACCCACTGAAGATGACCGCCGCAGTTGCGATCGAAACGTATGGATTAAAGCCATTTCGACCACGGCACAACAGCCCGGAATCCTTAACTAGTATTTACTCCGGCCGTGAAAGCCTTCATTCTTAAATATTTTATTGGTTATGCTCTTAAAGCAGATGAAGGGTCAGGGGGAAAAACCACGGTAGTCCACTTTTTGTTGAATTTAAACTGATGCTACCACCTGTTAGAAAAATAAGTGTAATTTCGTTTAGTATGTGCAATATTCGTGAAAAAACACTGTAGTCCATGTATTATTGTCATTTTAGAACAAGTATACTGGGGAAGTTTATGAGTTCGTAAAGTTTAAATTTCGTTTTTCTCAAAATGAATCAAATGTGACTACCGTGGTTTTTTCCCCCTGACCCTTCAGATATATTCAAGTAGAGGAAGTTCATTTCTTCTCGATGGTTATGATTTACAAAACTGACAAAACTTGTGAAAAAATCTTCAATGAGCTCAAAAAAAAAATATTTTCAACAGTCTCAAAATCGTTGGTTTGTTCCCTGGAGTCAGCAAATTTTTTTGGCAACATTTCGATTTTGATAAGTTTAAAAAACGATTTGATAGCATTCTTGAAGGTTTTGAATATTTATGTGAAAAAAAAATGACATATAAGTATGAATTTGAAAACATTTCATACAACTTTGGGCTGCCTGTTTAATTATCATGCCGACAGTAAAATATAGGCAGAAGGACCATATCTAATTCCTATAGCCCTTTGTATGACCGTTTTCATCTCTTTTGATGGTGCTTTTCAAAAATTGTTCCTGATTTAAGTTAATTAAAGAAAGGACTAATGCAAAGGCAAGCAAGCTGAAACTTGCGCCAATACCTCTCCTCCCTTTCAGTCACCTCCCCAGGAAGAAACAAACTCTCAAACTCATGCCTGATCCTACCTGAGCCATAACATATGTAACAATATCTTTAACTCTGTAAAATTTACTTTTCTCAACAACTATTGCTTTTCTCCTGAACTGCATTTACATATAATTCTCAACTATTGGTGTTCCGTTTTTAATGATAAAAAAGTCAAATATGCATGCAAAAATAATTGTGTCGCATTGAAAATACATTGCATTTTTTTTTTCTTCCAGTTATATACTTTCATTTTTCTATGCATCGGCATAGTGAGAGGCCAAAGCCGAATTCCAGAGAGAAACAGCAGAGCCTTGAACAGTGAATCCCACGAACTGCTGACGTCATCGGACCTATCGAAGATAGATGATCTCCAAAGCTCAGACACCATTCCACCTTTATTCATCCAAGCGCCTCTACCCCCCTCACACCCTTGGTGGAACTCAGCCGATAATTCCGGGTGGTACGGATTCAACCACTTCATTCCCAGGTCTGCCAGGAACCTACCCGCCGGAGTCAACAGGCAAGCAAGAAATGCTTTCCTACTGGGCGAGAGCACCCAGAGCTTCCCATTCGCCAGTTTCCACCCGGGGCCTCCCCATCCTCCGCCCTTCATCGACCCCCACACTTACCACAAACTTAGAGAAATCCAGAGGAATCTGCGACCGCTGCCTCAAGTGGTGGCGCCACATATCATCATGATAGACCAGGCCATGTCGTTCCCACCAGGCATCCTGGTACCTGTTGTTCGACCCCAACAACAACAACAACACTCCTTCGCCCCCAGGCAACAAAGCAGTTATGGATCGCCCGGTTCGAAAAATGGCGGCATACGCAGACTTGCCACGTCGCCCACGCCAGTCACCATCAAGGTTGTCCCGCTGAAACTCACCTCCATGGACATTGCGAATGCTTTGAAAACCATGTCTTGGGTGCCTATTCCGGTAGATTTTCTGAACTTCAAGGCGGGAAACAAGAATATGGACGACGATAATGCCCCGACGTATAAGGATAAAAGATACCCTTCGTTCATGAAAGACGAATCCGATTTACCACGTCCTTCGTCGCATGTAGCTACGCCCATGAATAAACCTCTCGGGATCACATACGCTGATTCTCAGAGGACTGAACACTACGTACATCAGTACAAGCCAAGGAAGTGAAAACTTCTGCTGAAACCATAAATTCATACGTTACATGTGGGTTTCATCTTCTTAAAAGTACATTCATTTATCATCGTATAAATATTATTGCTAAAAGTTAATTGTGTTGTAGATTAGCTATAATGTATACTTTTCTGTACATATTCAGTTTGTTTAAAAAAGAAAGACTAAACATTGACTTCTCATTAATACAATATGTAGTATCTTGTTTCTTTTAAAATTATATAAATGCTCTTCATTTTTTACGTTACATTACAAAAATTTTTCAAATTTGCAACAAAACATTTTCGTTCTTTTTTTTTCTTGAAATTATTCTAAATAATTTACAACTTGAAACATAACTACATTATGCAAGTGTTTATTTACATAGCATTTAGTTCTGTTGCTGGATTTTATCCTCAGATGGACATGTGCTTAATGATTTTATTTAAATAATCTTAAAAATACTGATTTTGAAACTTAATGAAACAAACATTTTCTAATAAGTGTTCAAAGGGAACACTTGTAAGAAAATGAGCAAAATTATCTTTTATTAGCTCTTTCCTTCGTCAGTGCCAAGAAATGGCCTTGCCATTTCTTACTTATGGCGCTGACGAATAAGGCTAGGGCCATCGAAACATGTATGCCTCTTTTAAAATTGTACCTACTTGTGCTTTTAAAATGTTGTTTTCTGCTTTTATTGATCTTCTGCACAAAGTGAATTGATTTCAATTGTTTTTTATTATTGCAATTCTTGGTTTAAACTTATGAATTTTCATCAGCTCATCAAAAAATGAGTTTCAGAAAAAAATCTCATAATAATATACAGTAGAAAGAATACCTAATGGTTATTTTATTTGAAAATAAAAAGCAATTTAATTTAAAATTCACAAGTAAAAACATAAAGATATATGGTTCCTGTAAAAAGACATGTCTTCCAGTTTTTCCCCCAGCTTATTGTCAGCAAATGACAAATATCACTTGCAGCACTCCAAAAGCTCGATTCAAGTAACACGTTCATATAACAACTAAGCGTCCATTAGTCATATCCAGTGCTGAATTTTAGCCAAACATTGGCTTTTTAGTAGGGTTTTTTTCTTTCTTGAAAGGAACAACTAATTGTAGGACTAAATTTCCAAAACAAATCCCTATTGAGTTTGATTTAAAGCACCAAAACTCAGGTTCGATGAACATGAACATTAATGCCAAAATAACAACCATAACAACTAGTTTTTTCCCCTTTTCTTTATTTTTTTTATTTTTCGTTGAAATGAAAAATTAATCGTATGGTTAAAATTTCAAAAACAAGTTGATTTAAATGCGCCAAAAGTCAGGTTCGATGACCATGAATATTAATGCCACATTAGCATTGATTTTTGAATATCATTGCCGCTGCATACATCATATACTTGTTCATATTGTGTTCTTTTAAAACTTATTTCTCGTGATATTTTTTAAAATAATGGTCTCTTTCTAAACAATGTAACTTACTACGTGAACTGAAAATGTATGCTTAACAAATCTACAGACAAACATAAAGAATGCATCAAACATTTATTGCACAACAACAATGACTACAACAAATACAACACACAATTATTTAAATATTGTTCTCATGGATGTCCAGTATCCACTTGAGAATAAAAACCCTAAATGCCATCCAGTAGCGAAAATATCAACAGTTTAAATTTCGGATTTCGAAAAGTAGCCAACATACTTTCCGTAGGAGTTTCCATAGGAGTTGATCAAAGGCTTCTTGTACCCTTGATCGGCAAAAAGGAAGTCATCTGAATAACCTGAATAACCGTTGAGGTAAGGATTCATGTCATATTCCATACCATAACCTCGAAGTCCACCAAGACCGCTGAATCCTGGGAAATATCGGTTCTTCATGTATCCGTTGTAACCCATTCGGCCTTCAGGGATGTAGCTCTTCAGGTAGATGGGTCGCTTGTAGGATTTGTAAACGCGAAGGGGTTGCTGCTGAACGTATACAACTTTTTCTTGGTCGTCTTTCTCGTTGCCGTATTTGGCAGCATATTTCTTCCCGCGGTTCATCTTCTCGTTCAGATCCAATAGAAGATCTTTGTAAGCCTCCTCTCTAGCTCCAGACTTATACTTCTTGTTCTTTGCCTCGAAGTCTTTCAAAGCGGCCTCTTGCTCGTTGAAGTTGGCCTTGTTTTCGTTGTGGTTGTAGTCCTTTGCGAAGCTCTTTGACATGGCCTTGCTGTCCTGGTTCTTGCTTTCCTTCTCGTAGCCGTATGCTTTCTCATAGCCGTACTTCTTCTCCTTCTTGTAATTTCCGCGATCGTAGGCGTTGCTCACGTGGCCTTTCTCCCCACCGTTCTTCTGCAAGGAAGCCTTAGCTCCGTGTTTGTATGCCTCATGCTTGGCCAGATCACGAACATCCTCAGCTTGTTCATCGTCGTACTTTCCAGCGCCATATTTCTCCTGAGCTTTCTGGAGCTTCCTCAGTCCACTCTGATCGTAGTCTTCTTCGTATTTATCTCCGTAGTTTTTCTGGTATTTCTGATACTTCTTGAGATTGCTCTGGTCGTAATCGTCCTCTCCGTAACCGTCTCCGTAGCCGTCTTGCTGGTATTCTTCTACATATCGTGGCTCTGAATATTCGCTCATGTAGTACGATGGGTACTCATTCGCCTTCAGAGTGGCGCAACAGCAAAATAGGAGAGCTATTACCTGGAAAAGAAATTAAAAAAATTAAGAAATAGCTTGACGAAAACAATAAATTAAGAGTACACTGCAAAAAAAATGAACTGTTGGTTTTACAGTATGATACTGGCAGCCGAAGTTCTAATTTAAGGCTGTAAAATGCACAGTAATAAACTGTAAAACTAACAATTTTACAGTTTCTTACTGTAAGGTTAGAAATTTTAGTATATTGCCGTAAAATTTAGCTGTATTATACTGTAAAAGCAACAGTATAATACTGGCAGCAGAGGTTCCAGTTTAAAACTTTAAAATGCACGGTAATAAACTGTAAATATAGCAGTTTTACAGTCTAGTACTGTAAATGAGCAATTTTACAGTTTATTACTGTAAAATTAGCGATTTTTACAGTTTATTGCTATAAAATTAGCTGCATTATACTGTAAAAACAGCATTCATTTTTATAAATATTTTTTTTTCATTAAAATATTGGTTAAGTACGACTCTTATTTTTAAAGTTACTTAGAATGTGCAATACACCACCAACTCGCTTATTCCATCCATGGACTGCCTGCTTTACTTAAAATGGTTTATTTTTGTTCATATTAAACCACAAAAAGTCACATTAAAAGACACATAATGACGCGTTAGAAAATGTTAAACACTATTTAAATCTCACGAAAACGTTAATTTGTAGGAAATTAACTTTTCTCTGCTAAGTTTTCATCTCTAATCCTATTTCAGATTTAATTAAAGAGACAAATTTACAGCTTTTCAGTCATCCTAGAATTATTTATGCTACTTCAAACATTCAAAAGATCACTTTCAACTCTCAGTTTTTTTTCATTAGGTTAAAACAAAGTGCATAAAACTTTCACATTTGTCCTGTTCATTGATACAAAATAATTCTTATATGAGCTGCAAGTTATCGCCCTTTAGTCTGAGCTAAGGTAGAATTACAAGCATATACTGACAGTCAAGCCGGTCACGACATCCAGAGACTACTTTCGCCTTAATTTTACGATTTAAACTGCACCAGTACTCGCTGGTGTAGTAAATTAATTTTTAGCTACCAGTTTGAAGGTAATATCAGCTTCAACGAGAGAATATCTGCCTCCAGCTCGGTTATGAATAATCCAAACCATTGTGTTCAAAACAAGGACGATAATGCTGTCCCTAGATGTCACGACCGGGCTGTCGAAATTTGCTTAGAATTCTGAAAGTCTGCTTTGGAAAATTGTATCGATGCAGGAAACTTGAATGCATATTATGAAACCCTTTTAAACATCCATAAATTATACTGAAGCAAATATTCATCAGACGAAAAACTTATCCGGATTTAAAGTCATGTGCTATCACGGTGCTATGTACCGTGTTTAAAATTCAAAACAATTTTATCCGGGCTTGTTAACAAGCCATGCGATAAAAATATTAAAACAGAATGTTAAACAGATGGAATTGAAATCATAGTCCTGAACTCAATGCATTGAGATGTTTAAACTCAGTATTCAAATATCCAGTGGAAAGTTTTTTTTTCTTTCTTTTTTTTACTTTATTTTTTGTTAATTATTTAAAATCACAATTATAAATAAAGGAAATATTACCAAAAAAAAAAAAAATCAAAATTTTATGCTAACTATTTTTTTGTTCTATAGAGGGCAGCACTACAGATAGTGGGCCGGCAGGTCTTAACCAGCATATTTAAAATACTGTACCGATACAGAATTGAAAAGAAATATGACGAACGCCAGCATCTTTTCTGAGAAATATTTTACTTACGAGAATGTAATTGACACAAAAAAATCGTTTGAATTTAATGAATTAAAAGTTACAGGAACGCGAAATGAACTAATGAAATAAATATAATTTTGCGGCGCTCTTTTGAATGTGTGTTAC
The DNA here is from genome assembly GCA_038373865.1 of Uloborus plumipes. Taxonomy (NCBI): domain Eukaryota; kingdom Metazoa; phylum Arthropoda; class Arachnida; order Araneae; family Uloboridae; genus Uloborus; species Uloborus plumipes. The sequence continues at coordinate 17,832 of JAXGGA010007804.1, read as the reverse complement.
TCTTAATGTATACTTTAAGTATCAATCTAAGGGTGAAGAAAAGTTTTTTTTTTTTTTTTTTTGCATTTCATACATAAATAACTTATAAATTTTGCTTTTCAAAGCAGAATTGAGGAAACCCTCGTATTTCAAAGAGAAAAATAAATAAGGAGAGATTTTCAAATGCTGGGGGGCTTAGAGGCCCCCTAGCATTGGTCCCCCCCAAAATCTACATATTATTTTTTGTAAATATGTTTTCAATTTTTAATATTTTTGCAATATAATTTTCACCGAAATATTTTATTCAAGTTAGTTTACATCAGCAACACTCTAACTGTGGTTCACAAGATACATTAGTTTTCAATAATGTTTAGGCTGTTCCGGTGTGATATACTTATCATATGTGCATGTGACCAGAGAAACAAAGGTGAAATATCATTTGTTTATAACGCCAGTGTACTGCAACCTCTAACCATACAAATGCCACCTGGGGGGGGGGGGACCTGTGGTGCAGATTGTTGCAATTATTTGGGGGGGGGGGATAAGAATTTTCAAAGGACACGCATGCAATAACAAAAGGATGTACGATTAAACCTGATGCCAGATACCAGAGGTGGCCACCGAAGTAGGGTCGGAACGTAGACTGCATTTAAATTTGCAATAATTAAACTACTTAACTTATTGCGTAACTTTTTTTATTCTTGTTACTACTATTGTTATTTTTTTATCAATATTATTATTATTACCATTAATATTATTGTTGCTGTTGCTGTTATTGTTACGATTATTATTATTATTATTATTACTAATTTATTATTATAAATATTATTACTATTATTATTATAAATATTATTACTATTATTACTGCTATTGTTATTATTATTATTATTATTATTATTTATCTATTTATTTATTTTATTTATTTATTCTATTTTATTTATTTTTTTTCCACCTCAGTTTATGCGAGAGGGATGTAGATACTAATAAAACATCCAAATGAAAAAAATATGTAACGGCAATCCTCAACAAAACTGCTGAAAATGCTCAACCACCACTTCACACCGAGAGCTGAAACAGAATACTTACCAAAATCATGGTTATTCCTTGGGATCGAAACCGAAACTGACATGTTGGGGCTCTCCCCCGCCTATATATACCACAGGGGGGATTAAGTTTTTCAAATTTTCACTCGCTCTGAAAAGCCGTAGGAAACCGTTTCCGAACACCCACGTGATCGGGGGTTTTCGGACATGACGCAACAACAATCGAAGAATTAACCGATTAAGAACAAGGTTTGTTTCGCTTGCTGATCAAGTTCAGAAAGTGAAAGTAGGAGTTTGTATGTGTTAATTTTATTAATTAGTTTCATTCATATTCAAGAAGCTCTTTGGGCGGAAAAGATAACATCTTCAAGGGCAATGCTGGAGTTGCCAAAGTGCATGTTATGTCGCTGACTATTCAAGCGGTGGGAAGAGAAGAATGTTCTAAAGTGTTTTTTCATCGCCTGATATTGCCAGCTTCATGTCTTCGAATCTCCGTTTAGGAACTCACTTGTGAAGAGATGTATTTCCCCTCTCGCTCTCTCTTCCTCTAAAGCTACCGTTTCTACAACTTTAGTTAAATTTAAAGATATGGGTACATATCAAATTGTCGATAGTTGGGCAATTCCATTTTTATAAAAAGCACCAACTGTAGCGCAAAACAGCATATAAAGACTCCAAATACAGTCAACGCTCATTATAACGACTGCACATAAAACGACCATCCCATTGCAACGACTAGTAGGACAAGCCCCAACTTTATCCCGATACAATATTTTCGGTATAACGACCTATCTGTATCATCTAATCTAGGGATTCCCAAAGTGGTCCACAGGGACCCCCAGGAGTCCCTCGTAGTTTGTAGGGGTCCATATAAACAAAAGAAAAATTTGAGGGTCCACGAGATACAAATAGGGGTTCATGAGCCAGGATCATTACCCAAAAGTCTGAGCAACAGCCTGCAACAATTACTACAATTTGTAACAAATGCAATGAACAAAATTCGTAATAATACTTAGCACTGCCCACTATTTGCGCAGTTGTATGAAGAAAATGATGAGAACTTCAATAAATTACTTTTTCACTTTGAAGTGTACCATGTACATTGTACACTTCAAAGTACACTGAATGTCAAAAGGATCATACTTGACAAGGTCTTTTGTTATTACTATTTTAAAAACTTTTCGGCACTGATGTCTTAGTGGATTATCAATATTTTTGATGACATTGAAAAATTGATATTTTACAGAAAGAGTTGATTGGATTGGAATAAGAACTACTAACTAATGAAGAACTTAAGATAGTTTAGGAAAGAGTATCAACATTTCTGTGTCCAGAAAGACATATCTTTGGAATATTATAAGAAAACTTCTGTAAGCTTTTACATCTTCATACCTCGTGCAAACAAATTTCAGTTCAATCACAAATTTCTTTAAAAAATAAGAAAGAGACTGGCAGTCCCTGATCGGAGAGATTTAAAGTTATATGTCTCAAAAATATGGAGCCAAATACTGAAGATTTGCTGCCGATACACCAAATTCACCCCTCCCACTAAAAAGGCTTCTTTTTTTCCGTGTACCATGGTATAAATTTTGTGCCATTATTATTATGAAAGTATGAATAAAAATTTTATGTTTTTCTCTTCATCTGTTTTCTTTTAATTTCAACTTAAATTTTTTTCTCGGCAGTAAAACAGTTAAACTGAATTTTTAGAAAATGTTCAAGCATTTAAGGAGTTTTTGATTGTTTAAAAAATCAGTTTTAAAGGAACTCTGAGACTGTTTGGTAAATTTCTGATTAATCTTGTATATTTACATATATCTTGCTTTCATTTAGTTGTTTGGAACATCCATAATAAAACTTAACCATCTAATTTGCAGTTTAAGAATGCTTCGGTTCTATTATTTCAGTGCCTGACTAGTTTTGGAACGACCCTTATTAAGGGGTCCACAAGAAACCGGAAAACTCGGCAAGGGGTTCCAAGGGCGGATCCAGCTTCTAGCTAAGGAGGGGGTCATTTTCGGAAAGGGGGGGGGGGTCAAAGTGCAATTTTTGGGCGAAAATGGGGGGTTTTGACAATTTTTTCGTAATATAAGTGTCAAAAATGCAATTTTTTGCTATATTTTGTCGGTTAAGGAAGGGGGGTCATGACCCCCATGACCCCCCTCTGGATCCGCGCCTGAGGGGTTCACGGACGAAAAAAAATTTGGGAAACCCCTGATCTAATCCTATGTAGCAACTAAGGCTCGACCGATGGCATTTTTTGGCCGATGGGCCGATGCCGATTGTTGGCCGATTGTTCAAAGTTGGCCGATGGCCGATGGCCGATTATTTTCCTCTTCCATCGGCCGATGGCCGATGCCGATGGCCGATGGCAAAAAAAATCAAACAATTAGAAAAATAAATGAGATTTGAAGGGTCATATATTCATTTCATTCCACTTTTATTTCTACGAATACAGTTTAATTGTAATCATTAAGATAAAGTAATTCAAATTTTGGCCTAAATTTCTATTTTACTACCACTCGATTTAGTGTTCACTAGATTTTCCTGCACATACTTGTGTCACTTAAAATAATAACTTCAAATTTTATGTATTACTTTAATTTAAAAAAAAGAAAAATGAAAAAAAAAGACACATTTATGTATTTTCTAAATTTGGGCATTTTTTTACACAAAAGTAAACAAAAAAATTTTAAATACCAATTATGCACTTGTAGCATATTTTTTTTATTCGTTTATTATTTTCAATGCATTCAATTTTGTAAAAGTATGGTATTTTTATTCCCATTTATGGGGGAAACAGGAAAAGGGGGAACTCATGAATAAATTTAACTGTATGTAAGCAGAACACTCGAAGACTTAGCAGTAATTCTTTCGACTCGTTCGATGATTCGAGAGCAAAGTCATAACAAGAATTTAAGCTGAGGATCAGTGTTTCTTTCAGGCATCTCTCTGGGGGGGGGGGGGCACTGCCCTCCCGGAGAAAGTCAACTGCCCCCCCCCCCCCGAGGAAAACGCAGTTTGCACTATCACACACAGAAAAATGAATTTAAAAAAAGTAAAAATATTAAATGAGCAAATAAGTAAAAATTAAAGAAATAAAAAAGTGAATATTTAATAAATGAATATAAAAATAAAAGAAATTTTTAAAATATATTGAGAGGTGGCAACAAAGATATCCTACAATTGCATTTCAGGACATCTATTTCGAAAAAATATCGGGGGAGACTTTGTGAAGCCCATCCTTTTTCTCTTGGCATCATCGAAGATCGCCTAACCTTTTTGTGGGGGGGGGGGGGGGAGTCAATTTCAAAACACTTATATGGAAAGTTATGAACTGCATCAATTTTCATAACTTTGTAAAAGATAATCTACAAATACGTTTAAAGGATCTCATTTTTAAAAATTCAGAGTAATTCATGAACGCTACGCTTTTACTTAACGTCGGTAACGATGACCTGAAATTGACATACAGACTTCAATTTCGAAAATGTTTCAGAAGAGAATATCAAATCGCATTCCTTTTCCCCCATCTATCATCAAAGATGGTCAACAACTGCATTTTAATGATTTGAACTTCAAAGCTTTCCGGGTAGGGGAGGAGCCCATAACTCAATTTTTATCTGATTTTTCTCAAATATAGCATTTTTAGAACCTCAATTTTTGAAAGTTCTCTGGGGAGAGTCTGTGGACATACATTCTCTCAACGCTCAAAGGGGGCTTACTATTGTTCTGCCAGCACTTCAATTTGGAACATTTTAAGAGGAAAAGCCTAGAACCCATCCCTTTCTCAAACGACATCAAAATGCACCTAAGTTGTGTATCAAGATTTTAATTTCAAAAACTTTTCCGGAATTGGATTGTGGAACGTGCTAGCGCTCCGTTTCACAATAATAACCTCATTAGAGACGTCGCACATTTGCGCTTTTAGTACATTGATTTCGAAACAATTCTAAAAGAGTGACACGAACCATATTTCTCTTCCCAACTTCTTCAAAGATAGTTGACAATTGCGTGTTCAAGACTTCAATTTTGATTTTTTTTTTTTTTTTTGAAGAGAGTTACAAATCTTGTCCCTTTCTCTGAAGTAATCAGAGATGACCAACAACAGCGTTTTTAGGCCTTCAATTTCAGAAAAACTATGGGGGCGAGTCCGTGATTCCCTTACATATCACCAAAAATGACCTACAATTGCGTATTTAGAGCTCCAATTTCGAGGGTTCGAACTGGATCATTTACTTAACGTCATTAAAGATAGTCGACATTTGCACATTTTGGGCTTCAATTTGGAAATTCTAATGGTGCCAACGAAAAAACGGTGGAAGGTGACAAACTTGAGATACAGTGAGTTGAAAGCAGGCGATTTTTCACTAAAATGATTTTGATAGACACTTTGGACGACAATATCTTTTACAAAATCAATATTTAAGCTCTGCAGCTGTAAAACATTAAAACTAAGTATTTGGACAATAGAACTACGAAATATGAACCTTTGAATTTGTTTGGTTAAAAATTTATGAATCCAGGTCGAAGATTGCCCACCGCGTTTTTTCGCAAGTTAACATGCGTGCTTGCTACACAAAATTAATTAAGCTCAATCTCACAAAAAATACTGGAGAGTATTGACAACCAAAAGTATTTTAAACCCCAAAAATATTAGGCCCCCAGTGTGATAAAATTTTCTGCAGTCTTAGTCTAATTATGCCAATTCTTCATAACAGACATTATTTCAAGCTAATTTTTTCATCCTTATTCGAAAGAACACCATCGAAAAAAAAACGCATTTCGATAGGAAAAAATCTGGTTCTTTCTAATGGTACCAAAGAAAAATTGTCGAAGGTGATAAACTTGAGATATATTGAGTTGAAAACAGGCGATTTTTCATTAAAATGATTTTTATAGACACTTTGGACGACAATATATTTTATAAAATCAATATTTAAGCTTTGCAGCTACAACCCGTTAAAAACAAGTACTCTGACTATAGAACTAGTAAGTAAGAAGTTTTAAATCGTTTTTGTTAAAAATTTATGACAACCTGAAATAAAGGAAAAAAATTGCCCATCGAGTTTTTCGCAAGTTTAGATGCGTGCTACACAAAATCTAGCGCAATCTCACAAAAAACACTGGAGAGTATTGACAACTATAAGTACTTTAAGCTCCAAAAATATTAGGCCCCCAGTATGATAAAATTTTCTGCAACCTTAACCTAAACATTGCAACTCGTTTCAAGAAGCTGATCCGCAATTTTGGACCACATTTTTTGCGGGATCCTAGCTCCTCCAGATTTGGATCTTGGAAGTTAAAAATTTGCACAGGTTAGTTTCATAGGTATGTCTACCACTATGTAAAATCTAATCTAAATCGGAGATGGTCGAGTGGGGACGATTTGAAAAATTGGTCCAGTTGACGTGGAATGACTCATTTAATACATTACTAGTAAAATAATGTATTAAAAGTAGATTTAAAATATTAGTAGAGCTTTAATACATTTTCATAAATGGTAAAATGCAAGAAGCCTTATTGATAAACTTTATTAGTTGCCAATACAATGATAATGAGATCGGCAATTAGGCGAAAACACTTGATATATGGTCACTTGATAAAACGTAGAGTGCACCATTGAAGTTTTTAGGGGCACACATTTTTAGGCAGGTTTTTGATCTGTTTTTTTTTGGGGGGGGGGATGTTCCGTAGCATTTAAAGAGGGTGTGTCATCGCCTTTGGGGGAAGGGGGTTGAGGGCAACTTTATGCATACACATAAATACTTGTTAGTTTCACGCTTCATGGTCAAGAAATATCAGGATAAATCAATGGGAAAAGTTTTTTTTTTTTGCTTTGAACACAAGGTTGCCCCGCTCCCAAGAGCAAAGTCGGAGCACACATCCAAATAGCACGGAGACCAAAATAAAAACTAAAACGCAAATAAGTCCCCCATCCCTCACCACAATTGTTAAAAAATAGACGGGCAAGTATAGGCCATGACCCTCCCGGATGGGCACTCCTGCTTAAACGAATATGACTTAAAGGAAACATCGTAACAGCTTCAATATTCAATTCAAGACTTGATAATTTAGAATTGAGTAACACAATATTCGATTTGAGAAAAGCAAAATGAAAACAATGATCTTATCACGTAACAGAGAAACCAGAGGTGAGTCTCTCCTCAAAATTTTACAGCATAGATCCATTCTTCTCTTAAAATAAATGTGTTGGCCAACTAGATCTGACTGACATCTTTTTCAAATTAAAAAGCAAAAAAAAAAGGCTTTCATTCACATACACACACAAAAAAAGAAAGAAAAAAGAAAAAAAATGCGCAAAAATTAATTCCTTCATTTAGAGGCTTTACTGTAATTCTAAAAACTCTCATCAAAGAGATCGCTCGGAAAGTACCTGCTGTGTTGTGACAATTTCGGTATCTGACCGATTCGGAAAATTCCAAAACCCAGAACTGTTGGTCCCGTTGCCGCTTGATTTAGGGCCGTGGTGGCCCGATCGGTAAGGCATCGGACTCGTGTCCGGAGGGACCCGGGTTCGATCCCAGCCGATCAAAGATTCACCGTCTTGATTAATGGTGGCTGGGAGGCGTTAAAAATGTCGTGGTCACAAAGTCCTCCAAGTGAAACGATACCTCTGGGGGTGCTGGGCCTAGGGTTTGCTCGACCCTAGGTTCTGGTTCAAAATTAAGAACAGAGCGCGCTTCAGGGCCCTATCCCGGTTAAACCACGAAGCTGTGGTAGGTACGGGGGACCCTGGAGTGTGAAATGAAAGTGAAATGCCGCTCGATTTCAAGCCACATGGTGAACGTACTTTTAATTGTGAAGTAAAAAATAGAGAAGATAGAATTTCCTCTCAAGAAATTTTTTTTTTGTCTAAACATCGGCCAGCCATCGGCATTTAGATGTTTTCGAGGCCGATGGGCCGATGTTTTTCCCAATTTAGCATCGGCGGCCGATGCCGATGGCCGATGGAAAAAATTTCAACCATCGGCGCCGATGCATCGGCCTGGCCGATGCATCGGTCGAGCCTTAGTAGCAACCAAATTCAGAGGACACTATTTCCGACATTTTTCCAAATAGAACATTTTTCAAAGTTTTTTACTTGAAACGACTTTAGTTATTTACAGACAAAGAGCATGGAGTCTTCAATGTTCAGTGACTGGGGGAGGGACATACTAGTGTATCATCTTCAGATGAAGAAGGTTGTAATAATAGCTCCTAGTGCAATAAATTCAAATCCTATTAACATTTTAAAATGTTATTTTGCTAAGCAAAAAATGCTCTACACTATGCAGCATCTATATCTGAAATGAAAACTTATGTTTTGCGAAAAGGCAAACAACTATTTCTGATTTTTTCTTCAGAAAATAAATGATTTGTAAGTATGCAATAATATTTTTTCCTATATTTTCTAAATTAAAATCTGTTTAATATTGTGTTATAATATTTTGCACTAATATATTTTTTTAATTTCAATAAAAAAAATATTTGAGTACTTTGTTGAAATCTTTAAAAAATCGCCAATTTTAATGCGATATTGGGCATCCATGATGCATGTGTATTTTTAAAAAAATCTACCTCTTATAGCGACCACTCGTTATAAAGACCTTTTTCCGTGGGTCGGAGACGGTCATTATATAGAGCGTCGACTGTATGTTAAATCTTTATTTCGTTGCTGAAATTTTATGAAGAACAATGGACTCCACTTCGATAAAATACAGTTAAATTTTTGAAAATTCAGAAACGGTATTTATATGACGATTTTTTAGCTCCACAACGGACGTGTTTATGGGATGCGTCGGTTACGGAAAAAATAACATTTAAAATATTTTCTTGAAATCTTCAGAATGTAACCGCATTATATAGAAGTAAAGACAATGGTCTTCTCAAAGTTCTTAAAATAAAACAAGAATTCAACATGCGTCTACTCTTTTTGAGCTGTTTTGGGAAAAACTGATATGTCTGTTACCATGGGAATTGCCCAGTTGAAAAAAATTTCACATTAGCTACCAGTTTTTACTTTCTTCTATATCTATTATATAGAAGAAAGTATTGGTTTCGTAAAAATTTTCGAATGTCGAATTTTGACGGATTTGCACGTTTTGAGGTGCGCTGAGTCCATTTCGACCATTTTTGGAAAATGTCTGTCTGTGTGTGTGTGTGTGTGTGTGTGTGTGTCCGCGGAGGGTGGAAAGCGAGGACCTCAACATGCTTACACACCTTCAAAGCGAGGACGCACCGCCAAACGAGGACGTCCTCGTTTTGAACTAACGCTGTTTTCGCCATCGGGGGATCTGTAACATGGTAGAAAATTGTTTTTTATTAAAATTTAAAAATGTCCTCGGTTGCCGGAAATTACATATTGGTGTGTCAAGTGTCGAGAGGGCCGTGTGTCAACTCACGTCCTCAGTTTCACGGTATTAATCAACACGAGTGTAAGTCCTCGGAGACGCGAGATAAATATATGTCGGATACACACCTTCTTCAGAATGAGTTTTTCTTCTCATTCTGTTTTTTCCATTGATATTTTCTACTAATAAGTTGGAAGTTCTTGTGTTTCAAAATACGAATTTTATTTTGCAATGTCCTAAAAAGAAAATCGATTGAACGAAGGGTTTTTTTTTTTTTTTTTTTTGGAGACTGTTTTTAGATTTTTTCTTTTTTGCTCAAGTTTCTTTTTTCTATTAATTAGATAATCTCAAGTAGCCAAGACAAAATGCAATAATAAGTAATGTAAAATCTCGTTATAGCGAATTCCGATACAACGAAATTTTCAATATGATACATATTCATCTTTTTCATTTTTAGTTAGATAATTTAAAATAACACGGAAAAAATACAATAAATGGTAATGTAAAATCTCGTTAAAACGAATTCCGATACAACGTAATTTTCATTGTGATACATGATGATCTTTTTCACTTTTAATTAGCTTACCTCAAATAACACAGACAAAATACAATAATTGATAATGTAAAATCTCGTTACAGCGAATTCCAACACAACGAAACGTTCATTATGATTCATAATGATATTTTTCACTTTTATTTAGATAATCTCAAATAACACGGACTAAATACAAAAATTAGTAAAATAAAATCTCGTTATAGCGAATTCCGATACAACGAAATTTTTATTATAATACATAGTGATCTTTTTCACTTTTAATTAGATAATCTCAAACAACACGGCAAAATACAATAATTTGTTATGTAAAATCTCGTTATAGCGAATTCCGATACAACGAAAGTTTCATTACGATACATAATGATATTTTTCACTTTTAATTAGATGATCTCAAATAACACGGCAAAATACAATAATTAGTTGTGTGAAATCTCGTTATAGCGAATTCCGATACAACGAAATTTTCGTTATGATACATAATGATATTTTTCCCTTTTATTTAGTTTACCTCATAAAACACGGGCAAAATACAATAATTAATAATGTAAAATCTCGTTATAGCGATTTCCGATACAACGAAATTTTCATAGCAGCGAAAACAAAGTTTTTCTTCCGCATAATCGATCATATTATCGTTCATCTCTCTTCACAAAAATTAATGTTTACAGCGTATTGAACATTTTTTACACTTTCAGTTGCAACATTAAGCAAAATCAAAAAATAATACTTAAAAAAGAAGGAAAAAAATCTCATTCTCAAAAAAAATCTTTTTTTTTTAATCGATAAAGTAAATATGATTTTGTATTTCTTTCAAAGGGAAATGTTTTACTTAAATATACTTTTTTTACCATAAATCTGATTTTATCTTGTATTAAAAAAAGAAAACTCCCAATACATTTGTGCTACTTTTACTGCAAGTTTAAATCAAATGAGGCTGAAATTTTCGATTTGTTTTGCCCTCAATTTAAATATTAGTGGTGTCTGTTGTAATGGATCCGATTCCAATCAATTCCGAGTTCAGTATGTCATTGAGATCATAAATTTCATACATTGATTAAATGATTATCTAAATGATCCTACTGAGGAAAATATTATCACGTTTCACACAAAGAGATCAAACATACAAAGCACTGAAATATTGCTTTCATTTAGTTAAGTTTTACGAAAATAATTAATAATCTCAAAAAACTAAAATTGCAATACTTGATACGTAAAATGTATGACGCATCGTGAGGGGTGCCCCACCTCAGAGTGATAGCTCCCGCGTCCCGTAAAATATACTATAACCCACCACAACCAATCACTCCAATAGGTAAAAACCTTCTGAATACACACTAAAAATTTCAAAGGTGCAGTATGCGCCATGATCCCCCCCCCCTTGTGGCCATGCATAGGATTGCATTTGTCAGGTTGTCAGGCGGCCACATAGCCAGATACACCATCAAAAGAAAGTTCTAGTAGGACCTGGTACTTACACACCGGCATTCGAGGACCTGGTACTTACACACCGGCATTCGAGGACCTGGTACTTACACACCGGCATTCGAGGACCTGGTACTTACACACCGGCAAACGAGGACCCGGTATTTACACACCGGCAAACGAGGACCCGGTATTTACACACCGGCAAACGAGGACCTGCTATTTACACACCGGCAAACGAGGACCTGCTATTTACACACCGGCAAACGAGGACCTCTGGTACTTACACACCGGCAATCGAGGACCTCTGGTACTTACACAACGGCAATCGAGGACCTCTAGTCATGGGCAGATTTATAGGGGGCATTGCGCCCCCCCCCCCTCAATTTGGGATGACTAAATACTAACAACATGCCCGCCAAATCGTGAAACAAAAAATCAGGATTTTTTTTCAAAAATTCCGTAAAATGTGAAGCATGGTGAATGTTTTTTGATGTGTGTTGGAGGCAGGGCCCTCACATCAATCCGTGGTCCCCGGTGCCAGTAATTTTAATGGGCCCCCTACAACGTCCCCCCCCCTAAAAAAATATATTGATGCTTAGGCAGACGTTTGAAATTTTGAGACTTTTCAATTTTGTTTAATTCTAAGTTATTCTCAATCTAAGCTTTTGAGAATTATATGATTTGCCTTACAGTTGAGCAAGATACGAGATATTTAGATGAAATAAGTGAATCAGCAGGTTGAAACACATAGTTAATAAACAGATTAATTTTCAGCATGTCAGAAATAAATATCAGAATACTTTATTTTAGCTACTGGAAAAACCAAAATATTTCTGCATACATGTGTAATTCTGCAATCGTAAATCAAGTCCAGAATATTCATTAAAAGAATTTAAACATTTTGATAGCTTTGAACACTTTCCTTAAACTTTTCTTGCTTTCTTCAGGGAGAATGCTTCCATTACTTTGCCAAAGTCGATGCTTGACGCGAGACGGTGTTCAATAGTTAATACAGGCAATGAGTTCAATCGTTTTTGATTCATAGATGAGCGTTGCCATGTTTCAGGAGCGGATCCAGAAGGGGGGGGGGTCATGACCCCACGTACGTGATCAAGAGGGCCTGACACTGCGTTTTGGAAACTTAAATTTTGAAAAAAATCGCCTCAGACCCCCATTTATGCCCAAAAATGATACTTATGATCCCCCCCTTCTGAAAATGACCCCCTCCTAAACCAGAAGCTGGATCAGCCTTTGTATGTTTTTAATTGGTTTCCTAGCATGCTGAAGGCTCTTTCTGCTGATGCTACTGTAACAGGAATCGTGCAAATAACTCTGAGGGATAGGCAAATAACTCTAATACACATTAATTCTTTTTTTTTTACATTTTTGAAGAGGGCTGCAGCCCTATCAGCCCACCTCCTGAGTACGCCACTGCAGTCAGTGGCGGCGACTGGGGCTTATAAGTGCGGGGGCAAAAAAAAGTTGGGAGCTGAAAGCTGTTTTGGGGTGACTTGAGGCGGAAAGGCTTTGAAGGTTTCCCCCATAATGCTTGAAATTAAAGTTTTAAAAATACAGTTTAAGTGCAGTTTTCTCAATGTATAAAGGACAGGGAAGGGGGGGGGGTAGAGAGCTATGTTCGGTAGTTGTGACCTCCACCCGTAAAAACATCCTACACTGGTCTTTTAAAACGCAAATTTTGGCCATCTTTAGCACATCTACTACTGGGAGCTTGGGGGTTTTTCTCCTCAAAGTTTTGCGAAGCTGAATCTTTAAAATCGTTATTTCAGGCTATCTTTGGGTGACTTAAGGAGGAAAGAAGGGGTTCGGAGATTCTCCCCCTTAATTTTTTTTGAACTGATTAATTCCTAAAAACTGAATTTTAGTGACTTCAGAGCAGGCCCGTGCCCAGGAATTCGCAATGGGAGGGGTTTAAGAATTTTTTACGTCTTAGATCACATTGTCCAAGTAAAAATGTGTGACCATGTGCGTTAAGGATTGATTTTGGCTTTGCTTTTTATTATTACTTTTTCAATTTTAATTTTTGTAATACAACTTTTATTAATCAATGAATGTTTTGTAAACAATTGGGCGAAACGATGCATAAATATTCAATACTAAATTTTAGTCTGTGGGACACCTAATAAACTAAGCATAAAATATTACGAACGATTTAAATTATGTATCAAAAAATAGTTATATATTATTGTTGCAATATTTTTTGCTATCTAAAGTGATACATTCAGCTATAAAGCTTAACTACATGAAATAGCAAACTTGAAATTCCCTAAATGTTTGTAGCATTTGATTAATATATACAACCGTTCTTTCATCAATAAAATTTTAAAATATAATTTTATTTTGTTACAAACGGGAGGGGGCATTATAAATTACAGGTAAAATACTAGGCTGCAAATATTTAAAGAAAAGGGGGAAAATAACTGTGTATACACAGCATAACATAAAAAATTACTTCCAAATGGCAAATTTTAATATATATATATGTTTTCATCCAGTATTTATTTTTCCAATGGGAGGGGTTTAACCCCCAAAACCCACCCCTTGTGCACGGCCCTGCTTCAGAGGAAGATCCCGGGGACTACCCCCGGATTTTTTTCTTAACTGAAGCCTTAAAAACGCAATTTTATGCTATGTTTACTAATGTGAGGGTAAGGGGTCCTCTTCCTAAAAAAGATTCCAACATTGGAGTTTTAATAATGCAAATTTAAACAGTCTTTGAACTTAAGGGAAGCAGGCTGTGTGGTCTGGGGCTTGCCCCAGGAAATTTTTTCAAAATCGAAGCCTTAAAACTGCAATTTTAAGCTATCTCTGGTGACTTTTAAGTGATCACCCTGTAATTTTTTCTGAAATTAAAAATTTAAAAACATTTAGGTGCCCTTTGATGATGAAAAAAGTGCGGGGGCAGTCGCCCCCCCTTGCCCCCCCGAGTCGCCGCCACTGACTGCAGTTATGGTAGCGCTCCTAGCTATGTGAATTTAAAATGTAAGCTCCATTGCTAAAAGGAAAAACTCAATGCAAAGAAGGGTTTATGAAATTCTTTTAAGTACTTGTACTTGTTTCCTCTAAATCTGTTTGATAATAATTACAGTTGAACCTCGGTAATTTGAACATGGGTGAACCGATATACTGCTAACACGAACTACATTTTGAATGGGTGTTCGAAGGGACTTTCCATAATCATAGATTTTTGAATAGAGAGAATAATAGATCTTAGAATATCCATTCGACAATAGGATGGGGTACTATTGTTTGTTGTTTATTGCTTGTCGGATAAAGCAAACTACGGTTAAGACAAATTAATTTTAAAGGTCGTTTGGAGTTCGTTTTAACGAGGTTTGACTGTACTGAAAAAAAAAAGAAAAATAAAAGATTTCTAAACTTTCCCACAAATTAGAATGACCAATGCCCATTCTGAGTATTCAGTCGAAGTAGCTTCGTGGGATATCGGTAATCCTTGTCCTGTTTTCAATACCTGTGTTTGCCTTGCCGTTATCTTTTCCGGTTTTCTCTGCGGGCGGTAACTCGTTTAGCTGCACTAAGCTGCACGGGTGTTATTATTACACCGGGTCCCCCTAACCCGGTCCCTTCCAAACCTTCGTATTCGTAGCTCTCAGGCAAACCGCAAAATTGATTCCAGATGTGCTAGTTTCTTTGTTTCTTTCCTTTCAGCTACTACGCTGTAGGTGTATTTACTGCAGGAATTTGTTTTTGAGATATTGGAAGAAACGCGTTTTGGATTCCATACTAACAGTAGGAAAATGTTGGAATTTCATGGTTTTTGCGTACTTTTTTTTCAGCGGAAGCCACATAGGTAAGCTTATACAACAAAGCTGAAGTACAATAAATGACAAAAATGCATAAAAGTGAAAAATAAAAATTGCAGAAACTGCCCTTTACGTTCCCACGGCAGTATTTCTATAACAGGGTTTCCCAAACTGTGGTCCACGGACCCAGGCCCGTGCCCAGGATTTCGCAATGGGAGGGGTTTTCGAAATTTTTACTTCTTAGATCACATTGTCCAAGAAAAATGAGCGACCAAGTGCGTTAAGAATTGATTTTGGCTTTGTTTTTTATTACTTTTTCAATTTAAATTCTTGTAATACAAGTTTTATTAATCTGGGAACGTTTTGTAAAAATTTGGGCTAAACAATGCATAAACATCCAATACTAAATTTTATTCTGTGAAACACGTAATAAACTAAGCAGAAAATATTACTGGCTATTTAAATTATGCGTCGAAAAAATACTGTTATATATTATTGTTGCAATATTTCTTGCTATCTAAAGTGATACATTCATCTGTAAAGCTTAATTACAGGTGATAGCAAACTTGCTTTCCCTAAATATTTGTAGAATTTGATTAATATATACAATCGTTCTTTCATCAATAAAATTTTAAAATATAATTTAATTTTGTTGTAAACGGGAAGGGGCATTATAAATTTACAGGTAATATATTAGGCTGCAAATATTTAAAGAAAAGAGAGAAAATAACTGTATATACACATAACATAAAAAAATTAATTCCAAATTAAAAATTTTAAAATGTATATATTTTTTCATTTACTTATTTTTCCAATGTGAGGGGTTTAACCCCCAAAACCCACCCCTTGTGCACGGCCCTGCACGGACCTCTAAGAGGTCCGCGGCAAACTTGGAAAAAAAAATGTTTTAAAAAGGTTAAACGATATCTAGATCGATTTGCTGTAAAGTTTTCCATTTGTTTACACCCAGGTTCTTTAAGTATTTTTCTATATTGTCCATCCAGAGGCGTCGACAGGATTTATGGGCCCCTATGCATTTTTCTTTCGGGCCCCAACTTTTTACTTAAACCTTCTCCTCTCATGCTTCATTTTCAGTTAAATATCGTAAGTACTGTCGTGTGGGTATAATTTAAATGTAATTGTTTTCCTGCAAGTTTTCCTATCGATAAAACTGACTTATGATGCCCCCCCCCCCACCAGGTATTACATTCTGAGTATGAAGTTTCTGAATAATATACTCAAGGCTGTCGCAGAGCTCAACAAAAAAAAACACAGGGGGGGGGGGTGTATAACTCTGGCGGTTCCTTAATTTTTTCAAACGCATATATAGATACAGCGATAGGGGGAGTGTTTCCAGGCTCTTGTTTAGGAGGAAGTCATTACCAGATCTAAGTAGTAGAAATATGAATCTAACCGTAAGTACGATATTGATTCAGAAATACGGGGTTCGGGGGTCTCTCCCGAGAATTTTTCAAAATTTACTTTTAAAAATACGGCTTTAAACGATCTTTGGTAATCTCTGGGGGAGGAGAGGTTCGGGGATCCTCCCCGGGGATATATATATATATATATATATATATATATATATATATATATATATATATATATATATATATATATATATATATATATATATATATATATATATATATATATAATTAACTTTAGCAAGATAGCGCACCATCAGACCCGGGATTTATTTTTTTTACCTTGCAATGCTTTGCTTTGCGGTTAAAACTGAAGGGGATAATTTACCTTTGTTTTGTTGAGAAATGAACCTTGAATTATTTGGCATGCCGGAAAATTTAAATTTCCCGGCATGCTCGTCCACCTCACTTTTTTCCAGCATGCTGGCTAACGCAGGGTAATACGGTAATAAGATCAACAAAACTACGCAAACACGAAAACACGTAGCATCTCTGCAGCAAATTTTCAAATTTAGAGGCAATGAACAAGAAAAAGATTGCCTCGTTAAATTTATGGATTATGACATTAACAACCCCGAAAGTTGAAGTGCGATTTGGACGAGGGACGACTGCTTATATGTAGTATTTCAGTATGCCTGAAGTTGCCCAAGTGGAAGTTGAAGTTTTCTCTCAGCCCTTGAAGTGTATAAAGAAATTACTAGAAAGTTGTCATAAAACCTATCATGTCAGTAGGACTGAAAGAGCTTTTCACACTTTTATGAATACAATAAAATATTTGACTGAAATAGAAACTAATATAACTAAAAAACAATTTTCGAGATCAAAATGTGGGTAGTTGTGTCCCTCCCATCCCCACAAATCTATATTGCACCACCGGAGCGAAATCTCCCCGAAATGAAATCAAAAATTGCTTTGAAAGCCCCCTTAAAAATTACAATTGCACTGTCTGCGCTATGGACCCCCCCCCCTTTCCCCTCTTGCAGGCACCCTGTTTTTTTTCTTGGAGGGGGAACTTAAAATTTTTTCACGCTATGTCTAGAAAATAGTAATTAAAGCAAGAAGAAAATCCTGGAAGTGAAAGCAGTTCTGTAATCAATATTTGATAAAACGCTTAGTTATTTTTTCACAATAAAAATGAAGTATTGACTTTAAAATAGTTAAAAATGGAACTCACTATTTGAAATGAATGTAAAAGGTATTTCAAAGTTTTTTCTTACTTTTTTTTAAACTGATTTTCGAAATTTCAAACCCTCATAATTTCTTGTA